>AYEL01061158.1:0-13488 GCA_000484575.1 Olivierus martensii | reverse complement strand
AATGAAATACTCTGTAAACTAATAACTTTGAACTTGTTACGTATAAGTATGTAAATGAGCGAATGCGGAAGTGTTCGTCACTCGCGTATAAAAGAACGACGCAATCGACAAGTTTTTTGGAGGTGCTGAATTTCCAGACGTAGAATTGGTGATAGTGACAATTGAGTTTCTTGTAAAGATCGACGATTATTTGAAGTTTGTATCGGAGATGGAGGTAGTAGAATTTAGTAGTATTTAAGGTTCTCTTTTTGTGAATAATTGATTGTCGATATTTGAGTGAGATTAAACAAGTTTTGTTGATTATTTGATTGTTGCTTTATTATAGCTTCAATAAAGCATTTATTAACACTTTTGTAAGTGTTTCAAGTCTAATATTTATATTTTCTTATTATGTAACTTGAGAATTTCTTTAATTTATTAGCGTAAGTTCTAACATCGTTTTTTGTCATTTCAATCTAACACTTATTCGTTACTTCTAGTGATAAGTTCCGGTTTCGTTTTTGCCAGTTTATGTTATTTATTGTTAGATTGTTTTGTAGTTAATTAGTATTAAGTTACAACTTAGAAAAAGACCTGAGCTTAGGCCAAACTCTGGATTGCAGAGTCGCTAGCCATTAGGATTAGTTATAATTAGAATTATTATTGACAGTCGTTCAAATCTGCGACTTTGCAAACTTTCTTACTAATTCAACATCTATTGACTAACGTTTTCGATATTCAATATCATCCTCAGACCAGATATTCTAAACATAATTCAAACCTCTAATAGTCCATGTACAGAATCACAACAAAAGTTTAAGATTAATCTCAACTGCGGTAAGTGCTGTTGTTTAAGTAATAATATTATTAAGGAGAAAAAGCAGTTATTTAAAAATATGTATTAGGCAGGAAAGTTCACATTTGTGATTTTCTTTATTTATAGTGACTAAATAAGTAAATATAATGCCATGTAGTATGCACATTCCTTAGACTTGTATTTATGATATGATAAATTGCCAATATTCAAAATTCAAATCAAACATGAAATTAATTTAAAGCTTCAACATGACAAAAAAATGAGTATGTATAAAATAAGTTTTCAAGCACAGAACATGCACTTAAATATTGTAATATATAATGTGCTTTTTGTCAATAAAAAATAAATAAAATTGAGATGTTACTAGCCTTCCAGAATTTGTATTTGTTTTTTGAGTTGTTAATTCCCTTACTTCCCTAGTCTATCTTTTTAAAAATATCAAGAAACATAACTAGCAAAGTGGTTTCAAGAAAGCAGGGAAAGCAAAACCAACCAGCCTCCAGACCCAGATGTTTGTATTTTATTCAAGCATGTCTACCTGATAAAGTTAAGGGAAGTAATGACTGCTGA
This sequence comes from Olivierus martensii, assembly GCA_000484575.1. Classification (NCBI taxonomy): domain Eukaryota; kingdom Metazoa; phylum Arthropoda; class Arachnida; order Scorpiones; family Buthidae; genus Olivierus; species Olivierus martensii. The sequence continues at coordinate 12,122 of AYEL01061158.1, read as the reverse complement.
AGCAGATTTCTTCTACGAACGTGCATTGTGGAACGTGAACTCAATAACATCATTCTTCTTCGCATTCATGTTTCAGTCAATGCCTTGCTGAAGCTACCTAATGTTGTCAATGCTCAAAAGAATATGCTAATGTTAATACTGCTCAATTATTGACGTCACTGACTATTTTCATTGATCAATGTCTTAAATATTTTAAGATTAATAACATAACTAGATAATGATATAATTGGGCAATATTAAAGATATGTTTTAGCTGTTTTTACTTTTTTTTATAAATATTGAGATAATTAAGTAAAAAACAGGTTGTATCAAAAACACAGGCTCATATAAAATAGAAATAAAGAATGAGATTACAATAAAAGGTTAAAATGTTAACAAAATTGAAATCAAAATATTGCATTAAAAAGTAATTTAATTTCAGATTAATCAAATAAGTGATCACATAAATTATGGATGAAATGAGAAATGAAGTCGTGCAAGTACCAATGTATTCCGTAAATAGCCTAAGAATGGAGCAGTTTGGCCATCCTATTATACATTTTGGGATATACTTATGTTCATTCAGTTCTATCAATATACAGTAGACTCCCGATTATCCAAGGTTTGATTATCCTGGGATAATCCACAACTCAGAAGTAATGGTTAATTATTGATGTTTTATCATAAATATGTTATCTGAAAGATTTTTAAATGCCCTAGATTAATTTCTTTATTATATTTTAAATAATTGACAATAAAAATTTTAAAATAAATTAAAATTACAAATATCATAATAATTCTTTGCTACAAATAAAACAATTTCTTCTTTCCTTTAACAATAAATTATAGAACATTTGGATATGTATATATATATAATTCATTTCCCTACTACCCTGATTAATCTGGAATATATCATATCTTGTTCTCTTGTTTTGATATTGAAATTCAGTAGTGATTCTTCCATGTTTAAGATCCAATTGACATTCCTTTAATCTTTTTTTTTTAAAAGATTAAAGGAATGTCAATTGATATGTCCTATGTATAATTCATTTTTGTTATCTGTGTGATTCATGACAGGTATTTAATTAAATGCCAGAATGTCTGTCTGTACTAATTTTTGGTTTGTCATTCCTAAGTTGTTTAAATAAAGGTAATCTACCCAGTGCCAGCACTGATATATGAGGCGCCATTGTGCAGAAACTGATTTGGCACCCCTGCAATAAATTATTTTGTTTTCAAAACTACATTATTAACAGTTTATCATCAAAGCACACAACAGCAGTATTTTATAAAATAAACACTTTAATAGGCAAAGTGTACTTTAGGATAAATCTAACTTCAGTACCTTACAAAACCGTAGAACATCGTACATTCTAAAATGAAACTCTGTATGTTGTTGTTCAAAAAAATTTTAAGTAATACATTATTATTTTACAATCCAATTTTTGTATTAAATATTTATATACCTACCAAGGCAGCAGGACATTGAATCAAATATAATGATATATCCTGAAAACTAAATGAAAAGATGAATAAATGAAACCATTCATAGCACTTATTTATTTAAAAGGTAAAATATTATACAAGAAAAAATATAATAATTTCAAAAATGTTGTTTATATTATATAAACAACATTTTTGAAATTATTTCTTTTCTAGCTTTTGTACTCGCAAAGTTTTCAATAATATTAGTCATGTCTAATATATTTAATTCCTCGTTATTTATTGCAATTATTAATAAATTCGAAATCTGTTCTTGGGTCATTGATGATTGTAAATAATTTATGATTTTTAATTTCGAAAAACTTCCTGCAGAAGCAACTGTAATCAGCAGTGACAAATAAATTCTTAATGAGATAGCTGCATTTGGATATGAATCAATTATTATCAAATCAATGGAAATTAAAAATTTGTTTCTATAACCTAAAGTAAAATATTAATTACTTTTAAAAAAATTAATAATTTTTTTGTCATGGATTTTTTCCCAGTCATTTCTGTGCATCCTATAGTTTAGCAACTTTGTGCGGTGCACAGCCTGCACACCGACTTCCACCAGCTTTGAATCTACCTTTTTAAAAACTATTTTTTTGTTGGTTAATCTTTTAAGTTTTTTTGCTGTCAATCCCCATCCTTCACTTAACAAAAATAACACCAATTCACATATTTTTGTTGGAAAATATGTAAATTGTTTGTGATGAGCATTGGAATGGTTCTGTTCACTATCATCCAACTGGCAGGCCATAGACTGAATTTATCCTGTGAAGGGGAATTTTTCTTAAGTAGTATATTATACTGTATGACTTTGTTTTTGGTATCATCATATTTATTATTAGTTATTTGGATGTTATATTTTGCTTTTCTATCATTTTGAGTGCATTAAAACATGAAATTGTAGTTTAACTGAATATTCTGTCTTGGTCTGAAAGTCTTTTAATTTTATAATTTTTTTGTTCTTCTGATGATTGTATAAGGTATGCTCTGACATATGTTTATTTCAGTTAGGGTTTTGCAAAATGATTCACTTATGTAAGTCAAGGATTTTCTATAAATTAATTTAATATACTTCAAGATATATCCTTAGGAATGATGATTTTAGTTGCATATGCAATCAATGATGATATAACTTTTATAGTGTGTGGAAGTTAACCATAATCTCTAACTTTTTCTCTATTATTACTGCAGGATTTTTATTTAATAAATCATGTAATTCTTTGTAGAATATTTATTTTTCAATATACAATAAACAAAAAACTACTTTCAAGAATAGGCCAGAAACATTTCTGAAAAAATAAGAAAGCAAACAACTGTAATCAGGAGAAAAATTTTTATGTATTTATCAGTTTTACTTTAAAAAGTATATCATGAATTTTACTAACTTTCTTTTATAAATATTCTAATCATTCTGCTGATTTGAATTAAAAAATTATTTTTCGTTTCTTCAAATATTTTTTGGATTTTTATTCTATAAAGTTATACATTATCATCTTTATTATTAAATGAATATTCTTACAAAAATACAATACAGGTATCCCTTATATAACATGGTAGATAGGTTCCTGAAAAACACCGTGTTGTGTGAAATCATATTATATGAGACCTGGAGCCAATACAAAAAGGAGAGATATGTTCCAAAACCAATTAAAAACAAATAACATTAATTCCACATAAGAAACTTAATTTTTATTAAGAATATTAATAACACTAAACATAAAGAAAGAAAATATATATAAGTAAGACCCTAAAAAACAATATACGTAAAACAAAAGGAAAGAAAAAAATATACAATTCTATGTAAAATTAATTTAATAATTATATCTTTTTTTATCACTGTTTCATTAAAATGAGAACATTTTTTTCTTTAACAATGTCAACTTCACTTTCTGAACTTTTTTATGCATTTAAAGTATATGTATCTTTTGCTCTTTTTACAAAACCTGTAATCTAATCTGCTACAACCCACTAGAAAACAATCATTCCTTAACATATACCCAAAAAAATTTATGAATAAAAAAGTTTTTCTCTTTCACATTCCTCTGTTTAAGATTAAAAACTTATTTTTTATCCAAGAACTGAATGTTTGGAACACAAAATACTCAATTGTCACAGTTAAGTCAATTTCAAATCAAAATCGAAAATAGATTGCATTCATTCAGAAATACTTTGCTAAAATTAGTCATAAATGCAATTTCACTAGTTTGCTATGAGAGAGACAATATGCAATTTATGTGTGTATTGTGTGTCCATATTATGAATTTACAAAAATTAGTGAATATGTTTTGTGCTATAAGAAAGTAAATGTAATTTTCTAAATGTGTTAAGTAAAAAAACCATGTTGTAGGAGTACTATGTTATGTGAGGATTTTCACAATTTTCAAATAGTGGTGTAGGAAATTGTATGATAGGAGGGATAATTGTATTACTGTTTTTACAATCTCTTCAATTGTAATTTAATTAAGTAATAAAGATTTTTAAAAAGTTATAAAGTACAAATAGTCCTTGACTTGCCACAGGATTTGAACTGAACCTTGAGATCAGAAATCAGAATTTATGGATTGCCCACTATTAATATTTATCATAATAAACTTAATGAATACAAAAATACAATTACTACACAAAACGTATGCTTTCTGTATATTAGACAATTGCTCTGGGATGAAATCCATGTGAATTTTATTGTCCAATCACAGAATTTATTGAATTCATCATATACATCACTCTCATAAATATGAATGATCATAAGTCAAAGGCATTATAAATCGAGGACTACTTGTATTTTTTTATTATTTTTTTAATTTAATATTTGCATTCATATATGTCTAATAAATTTTATTTATTTTTTATATTAGACAAAAACAGGAAGAAGAACATTCAAGAGAAATAATACAAGAACAAGAAATAGAAAGAACTAGAGAAGATGAACATGATCGCAGGGAGTATGATAATAGATGGGAAAGGGAACATCATGAGATGGAGGTTGATGTAGTATCAGGTGGTAATGATTCTGGAAGAACAGCTTGTAGCCCACTACCCATGACACTTTCAAGAAATTCTGAATCCCCAAGTAAGTATTGTTATATAAAGAAATTTTTAAAATGTCTTTAATTTTCAATAAAGTAGGTTTGTATAATGAAAAAGTTTGGTGATAATATTTTATGATATAGCTTAGATTTATATACAGATATTTCTTGATTTATGAAAGTAATGCATTCATTGAAAACTTTTCGTAAAATGAAAATCTAATTCATTAATTGTAATGTAAAAATTTCTGATCAATTCTTGAGTTCTAGAAAGTCACTAATATTGGTATCCTTGACTTACTTAAAAGGGGGTTTAGTTTGAATCTTGCTGTCATAAGTCAGAGCAGTTATAAGTTGAAAATGCCCAAAATATATGATTGCCTACTACCAATTACACTCCACTTTATCATAATAAATTTATTGAACACAAAAATATAAGAACCAGACAAAAAAAGAATGCTTTTTTTATATCAAATCATTAAGCAGGAATTCAAATCCTTTCTCAATTTCATGTAACAATAACATTGCTATCATAAATATGAATGATTATAAGTTGAAGTGGTTGTAAATCAAGAACTTTCTGTATTTATTTGGCCTATTTCTTATCATTTGATTTTGACTTTCAGGTTTAATGTGTTATTAAAATACAAATTGTTCTTTATTTATTATTTAAAAATTATGAAATTTTCTTCAAATATTGATCTTAGATTTATCTGTAATATTTATAATTCTTAAAAAACATTTTTAAGAAAATTTAAATTAAATAGGGAGGATTCTACAACCTAAGAAAATTTAACACATGCACAAGAAGAAGCGGCCTAAATTCTAAACCTAACTAGTGACTAATGTAGAAAGATACTTTAGAAATCAGTTTTCAAGACTTCATCTGAGTCATGTCTACTAAGACACTTCGTTTATGCAATGCAGATTTTATAAAACTGTGGTTCTGACCGCGGCCGAGGTATAGAACGCGTTTAAACAATCGGCCCAAACTGTTTTGACCGCTTGATCGGAACACAATAGTGATTACGATTCTGAGAAGTCTGCTATTGTGAGAAGTAATGTGTGTCCGAGAATGTAGAGCGAGCTACAGCACTTTGGAGCGTTCTTCATGGAAGAAATTTTTTTCTTATTGACAAAAATATTTAAAAAGTTGAATTTTTAAAAATATGCGAAATAGCGAATTGTGCGAAAGTCGAATGTGCGAAAGTCAAGGGATGCCTGTATGTCCCTACCATGTATGTTCCCTGTCAGTTCATAATAAATAGTTGTTTCTCGAGTGAGTCTCTTATCTGAGTTACATACACAACAATATTATTATAAAAAATTGATGTAGCATTCAAGCATCGAATTTTTGATGGATCTGGTCCAGCATTGATCCACCTGCAGTAGAGCTAGTAGGATCCAAGTCCTATTAGTTCTATCACAGGTGTGGATAGTTAATAATTAGGCCTGGAATGTATACCATTATGTAATAATCAACAAATGATTTGGAAGAGGCATTAAAAAAACTTGCTTATATTTATTAGAAATTTGATTAGGTTAGTTTGAATTAAGCTGCTAACAGATACTTTTGGCAATAATCATTTTTAGAACCCCTACCAACTGTTCAAGATCTATGGTGGTATCAATCAGAAAGTTGAAAGAAGGAGTTCAAGAAGCTTGGCAGGGTCTAGACACTTTTTGAAAAATGATATACGAGAAATGGAATTGGACCCAGATCCATCAAGATGATAAATAACTGACTGATGATGTACCCAACACTAGAAATTTGGATATGAAAATAACTTAAGCATGAAAATAAATTACCGTAAACATGCAATTTTTGTTTTTATATTATGTTATCTTAGTTTGATAAAATTCTAGTAGACATAAAATATACAATTTCCTTGTGTTAAAGAATAAACAGTATTTATTTAACATTATTATATGGTTACTACTACATTTTAAAAGCATATTGAATATTCTGAGTTCTGATGGTTGGGGAATGTAACTTCCATTTATAACATTGTGCCAAGGGAAAATTTGTGTTCTAAGTTATGATGGATTTAAATTAAAACTAAAATTTTTGAATGTAACCCTGTTGTAAGTTGAAGATCTCCTATATTTATTTTATAATTATTAGCTATGAAGTATAAAATGAGGAAATTGTAAACCATCAAGGGATTTTATATATTATAAATGCAGAGATATTATAAAAATACTTAAATTTGCATTTAATATTTAAGTTCTAATGATTCATAGTTTTTTAGAGACATGGGAGTATATTTAATGAGTTAGAAGTATACTGGTGAATTACTATTATGTGGTCTCCATTGGTCTGGCAAGGATCTGGACTAAGGGTGCTGAAAAATTGGTAGAATTTATATTTGATTATTGTAACTTTATCATATTTGAAATTTAATATTCTACTTATTATATTTAATATTCATTCTTTATTATTTAATATATATGTATATGCATATGTATTTTAATTAAAATTTTTTCCTGAATCATTATGTTTAATAAGCTATTATCAATAAATATAAACTAAGCCTATCATACCTTATTTGAAATAACAAAGGATTTATTAAAGTAACAAAAAAACTTTTGATTAAATTACTGTAAAACAATCTTGTGAATACTGTTTTAAAACTATATTCATATTTTAAAATTTATTATTTTAAATAATAATATTGTTTGAAATTATATAAGCATTATAAAGGATAAGAATATTGTCTAAAAAGAATTTCTAATCACTGGGGAGTTAGTCTCCACAATACTATTATAATAAGAAGAGTATTACATTATTTTATAGAAAAAAAATGGGAAATTTTCTTAAAATTAAATATCTCCTATTTTTCATGAAAGCAAAATATTACAGATTGCCAATTCTAAATTTAATTTTGCAATCTTTCCAACTGGTAAAAATATAATAAATTTCATCAGATAAAGTTAAATCTATAAATTTAGTATTTTGTTTATGCTATTTCAAACAGATTAAATGTTTTGTTGCTAATACCAATATGATATATTTCTAATTATAATTCTTATATATGAATGTGTTTCTCTCATACAAACCTTGATTTGTGCAATAGTTATATTCTTGAAAGATTTAACAAATTAAATTTATCTAAATTACGTAATTGTTATAAAATTAAAACATTATTATATATTATATATAGCTATATAAGGCAGGAAATTAATAATACTATCATATATGATATATACATACACATATATATATATATATATATATATATACATTCATCAAAAGGCATGGCAGTGACAAAGGCAATTATAGTAGTCACTGACTTCTCTCTTATTACAGAAACAATTTTGGCTAAAATATTTTAACTTTCATTCTTTGTTAATTATTATTAAATGTATTATTTATACTAAAAGAATTTAATAGAACATTGATTATCAAATTTCAGATCCAATTAATAAAGAAATTAAAGTAATCTGAAAACAGTAAAAATATATCACTTTTCTTCTCCTCCTCTTTTATATACAACACTACAGATCATATTGTTCAATTATTTTTGATTAAATTTGAAGTATAGATATATCATAGATCATTTTAAATTTTTTAAAAAAATATTGATCCAATTGTGTTAAAATGAAGGAATATACAAGAAAATGATTCTCTGCACATTATCAAATGATTTTGACATGCACATTATTTGATTTCAAATAAATTTGGTAGATATATACAGGCATTACTTATGTTACTTAATATTCTGTAAAAATTTCAATTCAACTAGATAAAAAGAGAATACTTAATGACATTTTAAAATATTATATTTCTTGAGAAATAGTTTTTCCTAAAAAAAAATTTAATGGCATCCAATTAAAAATTCACCTAATAAATAAAAAACTAAACTAAATATAGTATTATGAAATTAGAATATTTCTTAAGATTTAGCTGTGGGTACTTGATTGATGACTTACAAAAGAAAGAATCATCATTAATCAGATTACTACTAAAATTGCTTCTAAATTGTTATGAATATCCTAATTTCCTAGTATTGTGTTTGATTTATTTTTACATACAAGATTTGTGTAATTGGTATTATATTACAATAATTACAACAACATAAGCTTATTATTTACTATTAATATTTGACTGTCATGTTAAATATTGTTATAATAGTATCATAACATTATTGTTTTAATATTTTTCAATTATATTCAATTATAAATGAAATTATTTTTACACTTTCTTATTATAGTATCATCATTTATTTTTGAAAAATATATTTACAAAACTGAGATGAAGAGCAATTATATTATTTTCAAAAAAAAAAAAAAATTTGACAGACTATATATAAAAATTGGTTTTATACATTACAGAGTTTGATCAGAGAAACAGGATTTTCATGTCTGCTACATAATAATTATTAATGAATAATAGAAAAATCTTGATATTTGTCAGTATATTTTTATATCCACTAAAAAGTGCTTCTCCAAATTTGATCAATTGCTAAATATTTCAAACAAATAAAAGTCATTGTATACATCATTTCAAACAGCTCTATATTCTTCAAATATTACACACAGTCCTATTCTCATCATGTTTTCAAACAGTTATTTAAATCTTAAATTTATATTTTTGTTGATTATGTTCAATTGATTTTAATCATGGAATTTTTAACATATGGTATATTAAATTCTATTAGAAAATTTCTATTAATTTTCCTGAGAAGTTTCTTAATCTATTTGTTAGGAAGTGTTTCAAGAGTTTCAGCTTATAAATATAGAAAAATGGAAATTCATAGTTTTGGAGTAGATCCTATAACATGTCATGCTTGGAACCAAAAATTGTTTTGTTCATACAATGTTAAATTTGTTTATTTTGTCCATCGATATATCAATGATTTTGTCATCGATATATGACAAAATCATCGATATAATTATTGTATTTATTAATTATCTTAATTATGATTATATTTTAAATATAATCATAAATTATTAATATAATCATAATTATATAATATCATAATATTATTATTAATAAATATTATTAATTAATATTTATTTCACAAATCATCGATCGATATATCAATGATTTTGTCAAATATTTTGTATTTTCTAAAAATAAAAGTAAAAAAATTAATATTAAAATTGCACCTTTTTTTTTTATTTGTATCTAGATGTATATATTATCTTTAAAATAAAAAATTATAAATTTTGGACAAGAGTGTCCTTTATTAGAGTTTGAGTTGGCAACCTAGTATCCCTTGATTTATGAACCTTCAGTTAATGAATTTTCGATTTAATGAAGTGAATAAATGTATATCACTTTTCCAATTTACATAGAAAATTTATGTTTTAGCAAAGAAACTATTTCTTCATCAATCGGTTATACACTGTAATTTAAGTTACTGATTGCATTTTGTTCTATGTAATAATTTATAATTTCTAATTCAATTTCAATAAATTTTTCTTGCATACTGAGTTCTCAAATTATTTTTGTAAAATTTCCATCATTTGGATGTTTATTACTAATTCAGTAATATAAAAACATTTGATTGTTTTTGTTGATTTTCTTACTTATTCTCTACATTGTTTGTATCAGATATATTTTCATATCAAATAGTTCATAGTTTGAGTTTAACCAATTTTATAGTTTAAACTATAATCAAATAGTTCATAGTTTACTGTATAAACTAGCTTTTTAATTGTGCATTTGTTTATCAATAAATAAAAATAGTACCTATTTGTTTTATTAATAAAAAATAATAGCATATACCCCTTACAACATGGATGTATTATGACAAGCAAAAAATGCACACACCTGAAATTTCTTACTGTATCCTTAGGGATGTGCATATCATACTTTGGGAACCACTAGTATAAATCATTAATTCAAGTCAAAATTAACCAGAAAATCTGGTGCTTGGCATATATTGATAATATGAATATCTGTAATGTACGTTCTGCATTTTTCAGAAACCTTTGCAAGTATATATAACATTTAACTATATAATGATTAGTTGATTACTTATTATTCCAAATATGTGAATCTCAAATATATTTTTTATTTCTAAGTAAATTGAATTGTGATGGTATTTTCTTATTCTGTTGAAATATGTTAAATCTAGCCAATGTAATACTTTAATTAAGTGAATTATTTTTATATCTATTAGTTTTAATAAAATTATATCATAATAAAGTCTATATATATATTTTTAATAAATAGCTTTAAAAACATCAAAAACTTTCAGAAAATTGGATTTGTTTTTGCAAATAATTTAGTAGATGAAGATTTTTGAGAATTACAATAAATTTAAGAAATATTTAATGAAAATCTAAAAATTTTGAACTAATTAATAAAGCCACAATGATTGGCAAGTTTATATCATTACATTAAGTTTAAATTAAAAAATCACTTCACTTTAATGGTTCAGAAATTCAATGACAAATAGTAAGAAATAAATCTTAATAAAACTAGGGAATATACTAACCAAATATTTCAAGCCAGATACCTCTAGTGAGCAAATTTAGAGTTGAACTGTAATTATTTATTAATCAAGACTACAATACCTGATTGTTGACTATGGTGCTTGATTAATAGCATACAATTGTTAATTTACAATAACATCTTTTCAGTTAATAATTAATTTAAATTTAGGCTAATGTTTTGCCATCTATTAATTAATAATTTAACTTTAACATTTTTTATTTTCCTAAAATTAAAAATCATGCCACTGTGTTGGAGTCGAATTGGAAACAGGAGTGTTGGCCTAGTCTGATAAGCTTTTAAATTAATCATAATATAAACTTCCTGAAATGGAAATCTACTTGAAAGAACAATTGTATTTCGCTTTTTAAGTTGTATACTCTTTTTAACATTGCACCTCTACTAAACCAACGTACTTCGGTATTAAAAACCATGTGGTGATATATTATATTTTAATTTAATATAATTAACTAGTTAATTTAATAAATTAAAATAGTTAAATCATAATTAAAAAGTTGTTATACTAAAATAATTTAAATCTCAAAAAGATAACTAATGAAGATATTAACAGAAAAAAAAAATATAGGTATCCCTTAGGTTGCCAACCATTCTTAATTTCAAAGGACAGTATTTGTAGTTCAAAGTCCTTGTCCTTTTCTAAATAGACAAATGTCCTTTATTTTACTTTCCTGCAATAAATTAAATATAATATGTATATAAAAAATTGTTCTATTCAAATAAAATACTATAGATTTAAATATCTGTTTCGTGCTTTAAAATTACAGTGAATAATTTAAGGTTTTAAATAAAAACAAACAATAAGCCAAAAAAGTAAGATAAATTGTTGATTTAACTTACGTTTTTGGCTTATTGTTTGCTTTTATTTAATATCTAAAGTAAGAAGTTTTCCTTATTCATTAAGGTTTTAAAATTTCCGCTTAATTTTGTTATTTCACTATGCATTTCACACACACAGATGATGATGCCATCTGTGAATATAAAATTCATTTTAGTTACCATGGTTAAACCAAGGACATGGATTAAACATTGAATGATCTCATCTAGAACTTTTTTTAACTCGTTTCTTTTATTTACATATTTAAATTAAATTGTTTTGGAGAAAGAGCCAGTTGTGTTCAAGATTCCAGTGACATAAAATATATTGTCCATAAAACAAAAAA
>AYEL01061157.1:0-112816 GCA_000484575.1 Olivierus martensii | reverse complement strand
TCGCTGACAGCTCGTATTCCACAAGACAACACTCCAAAGTAAACAGTGACAATGTAAAAACGGTAAACAAATGAACAGCAATGCAGTGTTGCTAGGCCAAATCAGAATGCTACAGAATTATGCATCAATCTAATACTTTTTTATTTTATTAAAAATATAGTAGAGTAGATTACTTTCTAACCTTGAGGACTTGGGATCAAATCTGGACAGTTATACATTTAAAGAATTCAGTATTCCATTGACTATTATTATTACTAAAATCACTTCAATAACTGCAGACATTGTTGAGATTCCAGATATTGATGATGCAGTTGAAACTGTCATAGAGTAGCTGAAGAATCTATTCATAAAACTTCAGCAAGATTTCGCAAACATCTTGGTGGAACCATGACTGTGAGGTGGCCCACAAAAAACAAAAGAAGGCATTCGGTATTTTCCGCTGCTACTCCATTCAGAGAAATCTAATTACAGTAAAACCTGTCAAGTTGGACACCTGTCTATGTTGAACCACTTTTCCTGGAACCACACAATATTGCCCATTTTTTACTGTATGTCCAAACTTCTACATCTCCTGGACATCTCTCTATCTTGTATCTTGAACAACTGTTTGTAATAAGGTGGACACTTTTTGATTATTGGTTGAAATAAAATATTAAATTTTATATAGGTTTAGAAGATTTAATCAAAAGAATTTGTGAAAGAGAAACTTATAACATTGATTAGTCATGCATTGAGATAATTTGTGAAAGAAAAACTTATAACATTGATTAATCATGCCTTGAGATGGTTGTTAGATGACTTATAAATCCATGGTTTACTTATTATTGTAAATACAAACACTGAATATTGAGAAAAATCAAACCAAAACTAGCAAAATTATAGCCAGAATATTTTATTGCAATAAAATTTAAAATATTTGGGCTATAATTGGTTAGTTTTGATTTGGTTTATACACCTAGTCTTCCGATCTATATATTTTAAATAACTGTATTTTTAATTAAAATTATAAAATATGTCGACAGATGGCGCCACAAATTCAAAAAATGTTTTTATTTCAAGAATTAGAAAACGTAATAAATCTTATTTTTCCATAAATCGGCCTTTTATTAATATTTACTTTATATTTTATATTTATTTATATTTGCATAATAATAAATAAAATTTATATTGCCGTAATGTTTACCAGTTTTCTATTCGATTAGATATTTTTATCATTACTATAAATGACGCTAATAAGGATATATAGATCTAATACCTGACATTATAACTATTTATAATGAAATTCTCTCGAGTGGTTAGTTTCGAGATACAAAATCAATATTTAAAATTATATTCGGCACATATAATGATATTCAGATAATTACAGTGTTTAAAAAATATTTTAATGATTTATATGCATAATAAACCATTACTGTATTGTATTATTTTGATTTTTTTTTAGTTGGTCTCTATATTTTGTTTTCATAACTTCATTTAATTGTCTGCAAAGTATAATGACTTTTTTCTTCTCTGTATTATTCTCTATTAGGCCTATTATTCCCAGAAAATTCTTTTAGAAAAAAGTTTAATAATGATATTCGATAAATAGAATTATGTATCTTTTTATACAGAGGTGATCCTTAATATAATTTTTTCCTCTTTAATGTAAAATATGAATAAGTAATCGCAAAAGTTCTTTAAAAATCATTTTATATTTCATATGTTTTTCAATTTTAAATCGAAAGAAGAAAATACATTTTCAGCTTTTTTTTTTTACATCGAAAGTATTATGATAATCCGAAATATAAGTTTCATGCGAATACTCAAAACAACGCGATTATTTTTATACTTTCATGTATATAACGGAATAAAATTTTTTAAAAAATATTAATAATAGATGAGGCTTTCATTCCTTTCTGTAGCATTTAAAATAACTTTTTTCGCATCATATTTTTCGGGAAATGTTATCATTCCGCAACAAATTTTCTCATTTTTATACGAAAATTTATCGGAAATGGAATCTTCTTTGACTATATGAGTATTTTAGACGTGTGCATTAGTAAACGAATTTGATTGCCGCCTTTAATTTCTGTTTTTCGTTCGGTGGACGATGGAAAGAAAACAGTTTTATTCCGGATGGGTTCATAAAAGCGCTTCAGAAAGATAATTAGAACCAAGCGAAAACATAAAAACTAATTTGTGGTTTTCACGGCATTTATGACCCTCTTTCGCCCTTCCGAGAATCCCGGTTATGTGGCGCTGACTGGTATTAACTCGTGGAACTAAACATTATCTGTAGTTCAACAATGTATATAAAATAGCTCGGATATTCTTACCTCTGTTGCATTTCTCTAAATGATCTATGAGACATACAGTCCACACTCCAGTCTAAATTTCCATGTTCGTTACAGATACTTATGCTGAAACGACCGTAGTTCGCACGAATAAGATGAATCAATTGTCCTTCGTCGCATTTGATGTGCAGCTTACTCCCTTCACAGGCATAGGCTGTCATATATTTTGGTCTTTCTGGAATGTTTAAAATTGTTTTATTTTAATAACATTAAAATCAATAATGTAAAGATGTTAAAAGCCGTATTTTTTTTACTTTTAAGTCTATTATCTAGTCAACTGCAGTAAACATTTTAACAATGGATACACTTTACGGTAATGAAACTCTTTACAGTTGTCACAGCGTTAACAACGCTCATAAAATACAAAACAAGAATGTTTTGAAAGTAAAAAACACAACAGAACAAATTCCCCGAAGCAAGGAAACTCGTCAAGAAACAACTCGAGAAATTCCAGAAGGGAACATTTGGTCTAAGACCCCACTTGGTCGTAAACTGGACTATTCCCCTGGTGCCTCATCTAGTTGGTCAGAATGACCGGCCACACCTTACCTAACAACATTCTATTTTGTGCAACTAATGGCGGCCAATGTCTGAGATGACATCAATTGCGGTATTTTCAAGCGAATATGTTTACCTCGAACATGACGCGATAAATCGTGTTAATTAAAGAAACATAAACTGTAAGCCCTACTTATGAAGTGATGAAGTTTGTGGATATACAGTTAAATATATCATGGACTAAGACATGTTGAATTGAAAGTTATTGCACGACGTAATTCACTTTGCTAACGGCACGAGAAAACATTATACATTTAATGTTTATAAAAGTCACTTTAAAATAAAGATTTATATCAAAGACACTAATTGAGAAATAAAAATATATTTTTATTAATATAAACTCTGTATAATAAAGAACAAAGTTGATTTTTATTTTATTTTGTCCAAATATTGGCTTTTTTTTCAAATTTTAAACATTGTTGCCAATTCTTCCCAAATCATTCAAATTTTACGCAATGTTGCCAGTTCTTTCAAATCATTCATATTTTAAGCAATGCTGCCAAAGTAAAACTATCCAAGAATACATTATACTCCGACATTCTCGTGAATATGATAAATAGCAGACAACAGAAAGCAAAATGATCTCAAAATTTTAAAAAGACGGACATTTATAAATGACATCCGATAGCATCATATCCGTGATGACATCATTTAGATCCTCAGGGACTAACTTCTTAATACATAGAAAGAATCCCAAAACAAGCAGAACAAACGTTGTTCAATAGAATTCTGTTTACAGACATATGTCATACAAAAAAAGGAAGGAAAAAAAACCTTGGATAGGAGGAACAAACAAATCCATCTGACAGAAGAGGCACCTCTATATTTCACCCAAGAGTTTATGGCCATTCCCTCCATTCTTTATTCTTTAGGGAATAACGTTAAACTGTAGGAGGCAAGATGACACGCATTGTACAGATTCTGTTAACATCTAAATTTCAGTGGTTTTCTGGGGAATTTCGGTTGGTAATCTGTATTCCAACCGGGAACTCAAACGGACAATCTAATGGAGTTTGTCAATGCTGATGGGGACTTTGACATTCTAGTCTAGATGGTATAAATAGTGTATATATATATTTGCACTATCGGTCCGCTTTAAAGCCGGAATAGCAATCGGAAAGCTATCAATATCTTACCGAAACTAAATCTGTTTAAAATATTTTCTCAAAGAAAAAAGAAAAAGGGGATGAAAGTGTTTGTTTTTCACTTTTTACGAGTTTTTCTTGCTCTTTATCTATTGTTTATTACTCGAGTTTCAATGCAGCTTTGGAAATTTGTGAGATATTTTAACAGGAGAGGTATCGTAATACCGGTGGCGATATTGAATGTCACCTCTTGCGTCGTCTCGACGCTCGGGGCCTCAAAGAACGGGCTGAGAGGCCGTACCGATAAAATTGAGAGTTTGTTGCCGAAATGTTGAGAATAGCAACTGGTATGTTCTATTTACTAGCTCTTGGGGAAAAAAAGGGAAATCGTATTTTTCTCCATTCAGATAAGTCGATGCTGCCAGTGAGAGATATATAAGACAGAACTATTTACTGTAAAGATAGATTTATACAAGTGTCGAAACTCGTAGAGAATTTTCGAAATGATTTTTTTCGGTGTTTAAACTCTCTCTCTTTCCTAATATAATGCATAAAAAATGATATATGTACATTAAAACACGATCGCATTTATGTTTTCGATAATTTTGCCGCTTCCATTTTCCATTCTAAAATGCCCAAATGAGGAATTGTTAAAAATATAAAATATTACGATTATTTTTTATTATAAAATATCTTTCTCAGATAACTGTATCTTCGTAGCGACAAGTAATTTCAGAGATATCGACATTTTGAATTTCCGAAATGTCGCCATCTTGCATCGGGATCACGTAGAAACATCAAAATTAACAGACACCCATCTTCGGTAACACGAGACGTTCTCTTAAAAATTTGAACGCTTTATCAATATTAATTTTTTTATACATTTTGCGGATGGACGAAGTAAATAATATAAGAGAATATTTTCTATAAATAATTATTATTAAAGTGTTTTCTAGTAATCTTTTTTAATCGTTAAATTTATTTTTTCAGGACTAGATTTAGTCACTGAATAGGTCTCACTTAATGTGAAAATTATTTAAAAAAAATATATTTGAAGTATTTTTTATAAACTAGGCAGGTTAAAAATGCCTTTAAGATATCTTAAAACGTTAAAATTAATTCATTTCTAACGCCGCATTAAAAAATGGGAGTTAGTTGTTATTTAAACAAATTTATTCCCTTATTTCGGTACACAAACAAAGACTTTTTTTATTTACATAAATGCATTTTATTAAAGTAAATAAGTGCTAAATTATAAATCGTTGTTTGTGTAACCACGTTATTATTATTATTTTTATTTTTATTTCTTTTAAGATCGCATTACAAGAAAATTTTCCGCATTATAACCAGAAGATGCAACTGACCGCAAAAGATTAAACTCATTCCTTTTTTTTTCTCCCTTTGTATCGCCTACGCATTTGGACTGAAACAGTTTTTTTTTTCTTCTTCTTTAAATCGCATGTTGTTATTAACAATCGTCACATAAAAAAAATCCAGAAAAACATTACAATTTATTTTATTTTATTTTTTTTTATCACCGACTGTACTTTAACCACGCTGTAAAGCGGATGATTCGCAACGCCCGTTAAATTTACTTCAAAATGAACTATTAAAATAATAGTCTGGTGTATTATTAGAACGTAAACCGTCCAAATTAGAATATTTACAAACCTCTTGATGTATTTTATTACATTTTATACCTCACCAGAGGAGTTATTACCAGAGAAATTTTTTATTGCTACTTTCAAAATGGCCGCTCGACGTATACTGCATTAAAAAAAGAAAAAAGCGCCGAACTAGTTTGACCATTAAAGATCCGAAATAAAAAAATTAAAAAAAGAATATTACTCACGAGCTATTTATGGTTTCTTATTATTAACAATAACTAATAACACTACGACATTTTATTTTTCAATACGAATTTTAACGATTTAGTAACTTAAGAAACAAAGAGTTATTGGTTATAATAGTTAAAAACTTCATGCGGTACCGCAATTGCATGTTTTAATAATTATATTTTTGTATCAAATTGTTTTTATATTAATTAAATAAATAAATCACTGCGTAGAAAACAAGGCATCTGGTCTGGATCACTGGCTTCTGTTAGAGAGAAATTCGATGTAGTGCTTCATTTAAATCTTTGTTTATTTTCCTTCGCAGTAGTCATTTATAAAGCTTTTATAAATGGGGGATATTTCCGAACGGTTTTAATCGAAAAGGAGTGGTTTTCTTATGATTAATAGTCTCCGAAGTCTTCTCTTTTACATTTTACTACAACTACTACTAGTACATTCCCTTAATTAAGTGATTTTTAACGAGTAGAAGCAGCAGTAGCAGCAAACTTGCATCCGAGTCTCGAAAATACAAAACGATGTAGCCATTTTTACGCCAGTTTAAGTTTCTACAAAAGTAAATTAAGTTAGTTTAAAAACAGTCGAATGTTCATTACATGCGTAGGTATGTAAATATCGCGTGTTATGTAGGAGTTGTACGGATTAATGAGAGCAATTTTTTAACCATTTTTTTTTATTTTTTAAGAGAACAGAATGCAGAAAAACCGTCCATGTTTTTTAAGATTAATCTTCAGAGAGACAAAAGCAATTGTTTTATTACGTTTACAGTTCTCAGAAACTCTTTCGAGGGATGAAATAACCTCCAATAATGACTGTATGAATTATGAAAGCATTATAAAAAAATATATATATATATATTTAATATATTGCTAGACATTAGTCGTTTGCGTTAAAGGTTTAAAAGTCTAAATAACAGATAGCGGTCATAACATTGACAAATAAATATCAGGGGGCAAGAGAATGGATGCTCATTACATAGAGTTACTACGAGTACAAGATGGATGTTCTCGTTCCAAAAAAAAGGGTCATCTTTCCTGACAGAAGACTATGATTGATACATATTCTTTACACCGATGGATAACCGAGAGGTGGAGAAATAAATGTTAACGTCAGACAATATGTCTTCCTTGTCTGAAAGTGAGTGGATTTATCTTTCCAGGAACACAAATTTGTTCCAAATACTAATCACTTATTCGGTTACGAGCTACACTATATCAAGACGATATAACGTCTCTCTCTCTATATATATATATAGTATACACCAGACTGGCTTTTTTTCGATGCCTCATTAATTTTATAAGGCAATTTAAGTAATATTTTATTAAACTGATGCGAATTGTAGAAGTACATTAAACAATTTCATACCTAAAACGAAAAATAAAATGAAAAGAAGTACGTTGGCGGATTAAAAAGCAAACGAAAAAAAAAAAGAAAACTTTCTTTCGAATTGACCTAAAGACCACGTGGCACATAAACGTCACGAACATAGGAATAGCAGAGTAATGGCAGTCGAACAGTTGCATTAATTTAATCTCAGAGACTTTTTCTTTTGCTAGTCAAGTAAAGATGGGATGGAATAAATGTAGGTAATGGATGGGTGTGCGGTAACTCTGATAACGAAACTATTAGCCGGTTACTATAGCAACGAAATGCAGTAACATCTCGTAGCAGGTGCGGCTTGAATGTTACAGATAATCGTTCTCTTTTTTTTTTTTTTCATCTCGTAGCAGGTGCGGCTTGAATGTTACAGATAATCGTTCTTTTTTTTTTTTTTTTTTTCCTTCTTCTTCTTCTTATTCTTCTTTTCTTCCTTCTCTTCCTTTTTGCTAGAG
Source organism: Olivierus martensii (assembly GCA_000484575.1). Taxonomy (NCBI): domain Eukaryota; kingdom Metazoa; phylum Arthropoda; class Arachnida; order Scorpiones; family Buthidae; genus Olivierus; species Olivierus martensii. The sequence continues at coordinate 105,155 of AYEL01061157.1, read as the reverse complement.
ATAGATTAATTATAATTCGAGACTTTCTTACATAACTGCAACGAAAATAACTTTTAAGCCCCATTTTTGGTTAATACGAACGACTTGTTTGATCTACCGATAACGTAAAACCAAATCGGAACTCTCTCTGTTATTTTTTGATGTTTTAAGCAACGCGAATGAAGACATTTTTCGCTTTATACGGAACGATAAATCATCTCGCTCGAAGTTACATTAATTAATGAACTTTTAAAGTACTTTTGATCCCGTTTCTACGTATTACGAGGATTAAAAGTTTTCCGGATTATAGTCGAGCGTAAATTATTACGCTGGTGTAAAACACATTAGGCGGTATTTTACGATAAATATAATTACCATTGCGATTAATTTACGGCATTTACATCGGTCACGATGATAGTTAAAGTCCATTATTTCCAAGGTTGTCTTTGGTACGGCATTTGGGAATAATGGACTGATAAGCTATCCATTCAAGGCTGAACGTTTTACGATATTACAATCAAATTTAATGCTGTTTAATATATGCAAAACGTACGAGCTGAATGTTTAAAATAAGATTACGCGACTGAAAGAATCCAAAGAGTTCAAGTTTACTGTGTTCTATATTTAACTCGGGATAAATGAAACATGTTAAGTGCAACATTAATTATCCATACGAAAGGTCGTACTACATATATATCCTTAATAAAGCAATAATAAGTGCGCGGATTTAAACAGAAACTTCGATGTGTGTCAGAAGAGTGGTTATAATTGCGAGTTTCGGACATTAACGGTCTTGTTAAATCTATCAGACCACTGACGTAGCCATATTGTTGTACGCCATAAAGGATGCAGAGATTTTCGGAGCGGGAGGTGGCAATTATTTATCATTATTGTTGTTGTTCTATAAAAGTTTCTCTACTTTTATAGCATCATTGTTGTCTAGCGTATATTTATTAATGTCTTTCTTTCGTCATTTTTTACGTTAAATATTGTAATTATCCTTAATTGTTTGTCTAATTAATGTCATTAAATTTCAGACATAGACTCCTTTTTCTTTCTCTTTCTAGGTTTGTTTAGCGGTGTTCGAGCTAAATTAGATCTTAGCAAAATATTCTGGATCTCTAGCAGTATTCGAGATAAGAAAATTCGTGTTGTATATCTTTAAAAGAGTTTTAAATTAGTAGCGACGTTTCGCTTTTATTCTCTTCTTTTTCCTTATTTTATCTGCCTATATTTCTAACTTTGATCTCCATTTTTTTATTTTTAACTCGCTTCAAAGATAGAAAAAGAAAATAATAATAAAGAAGAAGAAAAGTATTTCTGGCTGATAAAAACGAAAAAAAAATGCAATTTGAACAAGTAAACTGCTCTTGCGAGAAACTCGCTCGTCTACTTATGATGGATACGATCTTCACAGGTGTTCAACTACCTGTACACAAACTCGATGCTATATCAGATTAACTGTACACATCCGACATTTTCTTCCAAGTGAATTGCCCTTCGTATGTATGCAGAATACATAACCTATATAGTTCATTGAGCCGAATTTATAACTAGCAATTTAACCCATTAAATCTCATTACCATAACGTTTAATCTTCTCACTGGAAAAAATTCCTTTTATATATATATAAATAAGTATTACAGTTATACTCGGTCGTCGGTGCCTTATAAATTAATAAAAGAAAGAAGGGGGAGTAAAAAAAAATTTATTATAAGACGGCGGGGCTTATTATTTATTCCATTCACGAATTCTTGCTATGTCAGCTTGTTATACAGGAACAATTATAAGCTAAAGGTTGGCAAAGTCTGGTATCAGAGCGATGAGCTGAATTTTGATGAAGGGGTTACAATACTAATTTCTCAAAAAGATCGGCAAGATTACGCGTCACACCGCATTTATAGGCCACAAAGATGTCTTCGGATTCTTCCTTTATAAACACGTCTTAACTGTGTTACAAGTACAGTCGCAACAGTTGCGATCAATCATTGACCATTTACCGGCAAAAATTCTTTATTTTTTGCATTTTTATCAGTAGAAAGAGAGTTTCGCTCGAAGTTTTACGAGTTAGCAAACTGTTGCAGAAGTGCCAGCGCCGTTTTATTAATAATATATTTCTTTTTTTTTTTTAATCCATTGTTGGAACCGATAATGACGAAACAATGAGACTTGTTGTCAGTTCGGTTAAATGAACGACATCGAAATCATCGATAAATTAACAGTTCATTAGCGACTTGCTAATAACCTGCATTGATTTTCATAAATTCAAATATTATCAAATTATTTTGCGATAACACAGTTTCCAAACTACTTAAATTATAATTTTATAATCGATATATAAACGAGTGTTAGAGAGAGAGAGAGAGAATGAGAGAGAAAGAGAGTTCTCGTTTAACTAGTAAAATTTAAATTAAATAAAATATTTTCACGAAAGTTTTATCAGATTACGAAACGGGTTAAAATTAATTAAAATAGTATTTTATTTTTATATGCCTGCCGAGTATCTGGTTTAGTGTATAATATAAGTATGTGCTACGAATCCGGTGTGTCACACGCACACACCTGCAGATGCACAAGATGCAGGTTTATCCGGTAGTAGTCATTTAGACTAGACAAATACAATCATTAGATCCAGGTGGAATAGCTTCTACTGTAATTTCTTCAATGTCACTGACCATCGTTAAGTTGTAAGTAACCTCTCCACCTCGAAAGATAAGTAGATCAATGTGTGAGGCGAACTGTTCGCAACAAAAAGAACTAGATACTTTAATGCACTGTCTCTAAAACAGAATGGAAATTCTATACCGAGGTTTAAATCGCCTTTTTAATTAATAATGGACGTATAATGGTGTGATAAAAGATTGTTACCTATCATATTCATTGTTGTCGTGTAATTTATAGCTGAATAAAACCATCCGAGTACAGATTATTTGCAAATTAAACTATATATAATGCATATTTTATGGCATTCTTTAACAGAATACCTCTTCGCTACGTGAATGGCTTCTCGAATTTAATCCTTTGAACGAAAAAGTAATAATAATAAGTAAAGAAGACAAAGCAAAACTGTTTTGGATATCTGATATTTTATAAAAATTTTCGAGTGTAAATAGGACAACAACTTGTCTATCACAGTCTGTTAAACATCCGAGAAGGAAAGTGTTTTTCATCAAATAGTTTTCTCTCTCTCTCTCTCTCTGATACTCTTGACAGAATTTCTAATGAAATTCTTCGAGTTTGGTGGAATGTTCGTTTGGAAAGGTTAGAAATTCGCTAAAGTAACAAAGGGTGCTCGGATTTTTTTTCTTTCTTTTCAAGGAGAGATTAAAAATTTTGTTAGAAAACTACTATTTTGTTCGTTGGAACGTAGAAATTGGTTTCGTTCCAAAAAATTTTTATTAAAGTGGGTCAATTGATGAAGAAGTTAAAGTGACTTTTATAACCTTCTAGTTAGAGAGTTGTGGTCAACAGTAAATGATTGCTTTCGGCTTTTACACAACAATTTGAACGTAATTCGAAGATGTTATTGAACAATAGAATTGTTTTTTTTTTTTTGCTTTTACACAACAATTTGAACGTAATTCGAAGATGTTATTGAACAATAGAATTTTTTTTTTTTTTTTTTCCTTTCTAACAACTGAGAACTATTTTATTTTATTATTTTTTCATGTGTTGTTCTGGATATTGTCGTTTAAATCGATAATTAAATAGCGAAACAGTTCAATCTTAACATATTTAAGAGGTTACAGATACAATTACATTTTTTTAAACGCTAAAACTCAAGTGTGTATAGAAAAAAAACATGCTATACTTCCTTAAACTCTACTAATAACAAGTATTGAAAGAAAGTTATCAAAAAAAAAAGGAAAGAAATTATTAAAATTTTAATTGCATAGTTAATCAAAGAACAGGCTCATCCGGTTGAAGTACATCAATAAATACTGAAAAAAATTATTATATTTAGCAATTATAACGATGAAAAAAGCTACATTACTAAACATTTAAACATAATAGAAAGCAAATAGCATTATAACTTGTGTGTGGTTTCTCTTCGCCCTTTTTTATGGTGACAGTACAATGGCTTAAGTTCTAACCTTAATTTCGAAATTCCCAAGAGTTAACAGTGATTTAGTAAAGTCGGAGGTAGAAAAGTATAGAAAGCTCAAGTGACAAAAGCCATTGCACACCGGTCGACCTTGAGCTCACAGTCTTCTAAACAACCTGTGGCTTAAAAGTCATCTATACTCATATCCTGTTCATGTTTGAAACCTATTTATTAGCATATTATACACAGTTAGAGCCATTAACGCAACCATTATTATTATTATTACTTTTTCTCTCTCCACAAACTTTTAAGCTTTCTTTAAGCTACAAATTAAAAAAGTTAGAAGAAAAAAAAAGAAAAAATTCCGATCGGAAAGCAAACCCCTTACTAAGAAAAACAAGCGTACCAAACAGAATTTAACTCTGTGTATATAAAAATTTTGGAACGAATCGAGACAAGCCCCAAGGGACAAAGGGGGCATGATCGTCACGTGACAGACAGCCCACTGTTTACTGAAGGAAGATAATATTTCACGTATCGCAGACATGACAGTCGTTGGCCGCAATAAAACTTCCCTAGCAGGTTGCCCAGGGCTTCGGAAAAATGGAACCCGTGCACGGTAACACCCCTCACCTGATAAACACGCAATTCGTATTGATGAATTTAGAAAATTGTTGCGTTTTTTTTTTATTATTGTTTTCTGAAAAGACAATTAACAAGTTTCGAGAGTTTGTAACCGCAACAGTGAATCGCGAAAAAAATAATAATAATAACCGCAAGAAGAATGCCCGCAACGTAGTTGATTAATTTTATTAATGACTTGCTCTAAATGTTTATTATTTTTCACAGAACTTCAAATTTTATTAATTTTAATAAAAAAATACTGAATATAACATAATTTTTACACAAATTTTGCCAAATTTATGATTTTTTTTTTACGCTCGTTCTTTTATAATCCATATTGAAAATTACTATACTTGCTTAACGTATGATTACTAACGACTCGTCTGCCTTAAGAGGAACCCTCAAAAAAACTATTCTATGCAAGAAAATACAATAGAAAACGTTCCATAATAGTGTCCAGTATAATTATCGATGGTTTCTTCATTCATACCACTTCCAGTTTCATTGTTCTGGAACGTCTTGCCCGAATTTCTTCCCTTCACCAGTGTATAAAAATTCGGATATCATGCGAGTAAATTATTTATAAAACGGAACTTTATTAGAGAACTCAATACGAGAATGTATTGCAAAGTGTTTTCTTATAAATATTTTATTTTGAAGAAACGTCTCTTTGAAGAGGAGAGAAGTAAACAAAAGGGAAACGGGTGGCAAAGTAAAAAGAGGAAAGTTATAATTTATCATAAAGACAATATAAAAATTTTTGGTTACATGTCGAACTGACTGATGGATTTAAAAAAGTAATCAACCATCTAAAATTCTAAAAACTTATTTACTCGAAAAATCCCCTTTTCTGCTGGGTATCGGAAGAATAGATATAGCGAAGTAGTAGATAGTAAAAACGTTATAGAATAATTTATGTCGTCGGTCGGATTGTATACTTTTTTTTTTTTTAGTATTGATCTGGCTAGACAGCAATTTCATCTGTTGCTTTACTTTTTTTTTTTTTTTAGTATTGATCTGGCTAGACAGCAATTTCATCTGTTGCTTTAAATGGAGGTGGAAGAAGAGGAGGAATAAGAAAGAAATCAAAATGTAGTTTTATATGGTAGCCATTAAGTCTGAGTAACTGTTTGTAATCAGACGGAATTAATTCGACAAATTTTCTCTATGAAGCGTAGTTAGAGTAAATTAGATAATTTGGAATAGGTTTTTAAGGTTAAATGGATACGGTCGCGTAACAATAAGTCGTTTTTTTTAATGCCCAAAACCGTTTGAAAACCTGGAAAATCCGCTTTTGTGAAAGACCTCATTTGTACGGCAGAGTAGAACCCGTCAAGTTATTATAAGCAGACACACACACACACATTCTCCTCCATCATTGTTCCATTGTTTGCAACAAAATGGTTTCTTATTGTGACGTCATGGAGTAATTGGGTCACTCTCCGGAATGGGATAGATTAATTGTTCGAGTAACCTTGACTTTCTCGGTAACAATCCGAAAACTTTAGAAAAATTCTTGTTTGCATACTTACGTACAGGTGTTAAATATTTATCGACTTAAACAATTTTGATTTTTTTTTTCGTTGCTGTTATGAACTTGCTACTTCATTTTTTATTTCCGATGAATGATCGCACAATACATGTCTAATCGTTTGACTTGCTTGACTGAAACCGGAACGCAGAACAACTTATCCAGATGAACAAAGCGCTTGGTTAACCGAGCATAAAAGGTCTATCGAGAGTGGACTTCAGAAGAATCGCAAGAATAAAAACAGTAAAATAAAATAAAATAAAAAATACACACGCTAAAAACCTAATATTATTCGGGGGATGAAACGTTGTTAATTAATTATTACTTTCGGCTATTCTTTATCCATTATTCCGGATATCGGAATTATCACTTCTAATTTTATCTAGTTTCCAATCTTCTTCGTCTTTTTTTGTAAAACGTTTGCATTATATCTTATCCATTCGTTATTTAAGTCATACTAAGTTTTCGTTAAGGCATTCTAGACTTTTTCTAATGGTTTTTCTTGTCCCATTTTCTTTCGACTTATTCTGCTCTTTTATCCAACACACAGACACACACATCTGGAATCCTTACCTTTAATTTCTTCCAAATCGTTTGTTTCTTGTTTCTCTCTCCTTTTACTGGAAATTATTCTAAGATTTTTACGCTCCATTTTCTCTCAAGCATTCTCTCATTTGCATGTATAGTATTTTTCCTTCCACAAAAATATCTTTTTTTTTTTTTTAAGCAGGTTTGTTCACCAAAATATTTAACCAAAGAAAAATTTATTTTCTTTTGTTCTTATTTCTTAAAATTTTTACCTTGACCCATACCGGTATATATAATAATAATTATATTTATACGACGATAATTATTATTATGGCTACGACCTTCTTTGTACAGAATTTTTATAATAATAATAACATTTATTAAACGCACTCGGTTTAGCAATTTTGTAGAAATTTTCGAGACAAATTCGTGGAAATAAACGCATTAAAAAGTATTTTTTTTTTTGTTTAAATAGAAAAAAAAAATAAACATTATAACCTATATTTATCGTCCAGCTTCATTAGTATTCCGGATAACTGGAAATTTCGGATTTCAGGTTTATTTTTTCCTATCTACGTATCTTAATTGCGCTCACAATTGAAATATTTTTTTTTTTATATCCCAAACAATCTTCTAGAAAGTCGTACTTGGCGGGGATATTTATTATTATTGTCTCTTTTAATCTGATATTAAATTAGAAAATCAGAAGTTTGTTTATCTAAGACGATAATCCTTTCTTATTTAATATAATTGTGACGAATTTACGATTCGAGACCGTATTGATATAATCTGATTTAATGAAACTAATCCAACTGTTACTAAGAGCCATAGGGTAGGATATATAGTATGAGTATCTTTCTAAACAAGTTTAATTCATTCTAGAGTAAAGAGAGAGAGAGAGAGAATCAAACAGAACTGATCCACTTTACAATTTAAATAAATCGTTTTATACGGAGATATATTTGGAAAAGAGTCAACTTTGAATTTATATGAAGTGCAAATATGTGTCGCTAAATTATTTTTATAAATATCGAATTAATTCAACTCGAAATTTTATATAATAATTTGTTTTGCATCGGTTTAATACAACGTTATAATAAATTTCTTTCTGTAGAAGTTTTGATAGACATCAATGCAAACTTGTTAAAAGTATCTCCTTTTCGTGATATGGGAATGCAAACTTTGATATTTAACCCGATATAATGCGACTTACATGGATGTAAATGCGAAGATTTGAAGTACTTTTAAGCATGCAAATCGTTAAGTTTAAATGCAGAAATTTTAAGACATTTTCGTGGAATTATTTCTTCTATCTCGTTTTAATGATACATAAAACTTGCTTTATTTAAATAATAAGAATAAATAAATAAATAAAAAACACGTTAATAGTTAGTTTTACTGATCGTTTTATTGGTATTCCGGTTAACTGGGCATCCGGATTGCAGATCGAAATTAAATATTTTAATTGCGTTTTAATACAATTAAAATTTTTATTATGGAAGTCGTTATTCTCAGGATGTTTATTAATGTCTCTCTTAATCTAACACTAAATTAGAGTTTAATAATCATTAACATCTATTTAAAATTTTATGAAAACGTACAAAAAAATGTCTCTCTATAGCTCATTTTTTTTTCCAAATTTAAGATAAAAAAACACCATATAAGCGAACAAAAATGAGAATATTTTATATTCTTAACATCAAAATATCTTAAAAGTCTAATTTTTGCAAGAAAAAACAGGAAAAATTTAGCGAATTATCCATAAAACTGTAAACGAAAACATGCAAGTTTATATTAAAAATTGAGACGTGTGCTCAAAAAATTGAAGGTATTGAGAAATCTTTTGTAGGGTTGCTGGAAAGTAAACAAGAAACAAGTTTGCAGATTTCTTCACTTGTCATCCACAGAAAATTTATATATGTGTGTGTGTCTGTGTATATATATATATATTTGCAAAAGAAAATATTATTAAACCGAAGTCAGCTGTATATAATGTTACTTTCTAAGCTTAATACGATTTTTCAATATGTAAATTCATAGGAGTATCCAGCAGGTAATGAAATCTGGAGTCATATTTTGGCACGTCTCTGCTTTCTTAGTAAAAGAAGAAGAAGAAATAATAACAAAAAATATGCCGAAAGCGCAATGAAAAACGATGGATGTATCAAAATTGAAACTTATCATTATTATTTCTTTCCTTGTGAAATATTATTTATTCTCTCGTTTATGTTAAGAAATATTATATGTCCATATAATAATATACACAAATCGATAAAAATCGATTTTTTTTTTTATTTATATATTAAAAAAATGTTATTTTCGTAACAATTTTATCACAAATAAGCCGAAAATAAGTGCTTAATCAATCGTCGCAGTTTTATTGCACATTTATTTATAGAAAACACTATTTTTAGCACTAATCTACATTTTTTACTGCTCAGTTTTTGTGTGTTTTCGGTTTCAAACTCAACTAGAAAAATCATTAAAAAAGTTCTTTTAATTATTTTCGATAAGAGAAGAACATCGAGAAGAAGAAGAAGAAAAAAAAAATTATAGTAACCGATTGAGTACCGAATTTACATTATTATCCGTATAATTAAAGATTAAAATGCATTAAAATTCTTCCAAATGAGCCATTTTAAAAAGAAAATGAACATTTATTTGATTTTTAATTCGTTTAAGAGTAAAAATTGAACGGTATCGCAGTAATGTATAAAAATTCCAATTAATTTTCATCGATATAATTTAACTCGCTACTTATTTTTTTTTTTTCTTAATATTAAACTTACCTCCTCTCCTAGCTGAGATCAAAGTTAAAATTGCCATGAAATACCACAATTCCATCTTTTTTCTTCTTCTTCTTCTTCTGTATCACTCTTTGCAGCCTATAAAGAATTTAAAGTAATTAAAAGACGTAATTTTCTTTCGTCTATCTATTATTATTATCATTGTTTCCCCCCTCTAAAATCTCTTCATAACTTCGTTAAAACATTTCTGAGTTACTAGCAGAGATAATATTTTTAATTAATTTTTTTCGCGTTAAAAATGCTATTTTATCGGTTTATATCGCTATTTTCTGCTAATTCCTTAACCATACTGTATATGCGATGTCTCATACTTCATCCGGTATCATTTTTGTACGTATTTAAGATATATTAAAGAAAATTATATTTATATATCCCCTGGGAGAATTAAAATTCCGTTCGGAGTTACAACATTAAAAGTAAGCGAAGCTCAGAAAAAAATAAATAAATAAATTTTCAAAGGAACAAGATGGTCTTTAATGATGGCAGGCAATAAATGCAAAACTTGTTTACATATAACCTCAACACCTGTTTTAGAAAGTTAGAAATAAAAAAAAAGGTATTAAAAGCAAAACTACTCTGCTTTACATCCCAGCTGCATTTGTTAAGTCTTATAAGGTAATTCTGACTGTGAGAAGAGTAAAAGCTGGATTAAAGTGATGGCTACTACTTTAAAGATAGGTTTGGTTGAATAGGCGGGATGATTAGCATGAGAAAGATTACGCTAAAGTGGATGATGCATCCAACTGCTAAGATTGAGTATATTAAGGATTGAACTCCGCTGAAGAGTTCAAACCTATTGTATAGCAGGAAGTTCGATCATCAGACTCGGATGTGCGAGTATGGGAAGCGGTTTAATAATATGGCTCATGAAGATGGAGCAATTAGGAAAATTCGTACCTAGTTTGTCAGTTCTCTATATATATTTATAACAGTTTTATATTGTGGGAACGAGATAATTTTCTCTGTCAAACTATAGTCAATTGTCGATGGGCGAAACAATGGCAACCATTGGACGATGACACAAAATGTTCCGAAAATAATAATGTCAATAGATAGTATATATATTGTTCTGCGTGTTTCAGTATATAAATTCGTGACCGCACGTCACGCAAGGAGGGGAGAGAAATTTACGTGACGCCTACATATTTTTACGTCGTTTCTACTAAATTTTAAAATTTTCTCGAAATGTATTTAAGAAAAATCGACTTTGTTTGTTTGTATACGGTATACATTCTTTAATTTTATTTTATTAAGCTTGCTTTGGCCTTTCCCCGAAACAAATTAGATTCAAAGCATTTCTCTCTCTCTCTGTCTCTGTGAGTAATGAACAGACAGCAACCGGGTATCAATTCGACTAATAGGATTTTGGTACTATCGATCGCTATAGATTAAACAGACTTTAGCTTGATAAAAGTCCTTATTTCGGCTTAATAAAATTATATTAACGTCTCTTTCCATACGCTACATCAACAGCTGCGATTGATGCCGACGTATTTGTGTGTGGCGATCGATCCATTGCGCATATAGATAGTTGATAAATCGATATTTTTCTAGATGATCGAGTAAGAATCGCCATCACGTGACGATTGATAATCGCGTGATTGTTAAAGGAACAGAAGGAAATAACGAATTATTGATAAAGATTCACCTTTGGCTAAAATCTTATACGACCTTTAAACAGTCATAATTCATAAGATGCTAACTGCTTGGATGCGGTTTTCTTCTTCCTCCTTCTCCTCCTGCTCTGTGGAAAATTGTTAAACAAACTCTAATTACTTCTTCTTAGAGAGTAAACAATCGTAAATACTCGTCAAAAATGTGTCTGTGCACTCGAAAAATGACTTCTGTACAGTTTTATTCGTTCCTTTCAACCCCAGAGCAGTTTCTACTTGTTCTATTTTCTACTGGAATTAACTAAATGACAGACGAGAGCCTTAATGAATGTGCTTAGGGCATCGTCTACAGTTGGATTCGAGTTCAACTGTTAACGACCCACTGGAGTCAATAAAGTTTTCTCTTTATGATGTCACATGCGGTCTCTTTCAATAATAGTCTAATTAGTATTCTCAGGAAAAGGAAGTTTCGGTACTTAGCTTTCTTTCTTTTTATTTTTTTTATTCTTTTCTTTACGTTAAAACTTTAAAATTCTTCATGCTTTTCGTTAATTGTGGCAATACGCTGATGATAAGAGCATTTTTCTTTTCATCTTTTAAGTACACCTCTTTCCGGCGATAAAACTATAAGTATAAGAATAATTTTCAATATTTGTGCCTAAAAACATACATGTGGTTCTCAAATAACGCATTACTTGAGCTATAGATCGGCATTATTTTGCACGAAAAATGTGCTTTCTGTCGTACAGTTTAATTAAAAGTATAAAATTTCGAAGAGAAAATATTGTTTAATAACGATAACAAAAATATAAAACTAATTTATTTTAAATTTTAAACAAAACATTAATTATTTTTATAAGGTTTCCTGTTCTCCCTTTCCTCTCGCTCTCCTTTTTTTTTCCTTCTTCTTCCCCTTTCTCTCTTTAATTTTTTTTTTTTTTATTTATCTTAACGAATGCCTGCTACCGAGTAGACGAAAGATTTTACTTAAGATAATCAATAAAAAATACATCAGATGAAACAGGAACTGGAGAAAAAGTACAATTAATTAAGTTACTGACAATTCCCTTAGGATATATGTAATTAAGCGCTAGACATATATTAAAGAAAACACGAATTCACAATTTCATGCTAACTATGTTTTTCGAAGTTTTTGAAAAGTTTTTAGAATTATTTAATTAAATTTTCTTAACTTTCAGTAGAAACAGATATGTTTAGATTAAATTTCATTATATTTCTTTTTATCACTCCTTTTAAGTATAAAAATGAAATTATTATTCAATTTTATGCTAAACTTGGATTAATGTTTTAAACGTATTATTTAATGGGGCGCGCGATAATATCGCACGTCGTCATAATATGGCGCTACACCTCTCGAATTATGTTAATTTATTTAACAATTTCAATTCTGTTTCGTTGAATTTATGGTTTTCATTCATAATACTTAAAACTACTTTAAAATGCCTAACCGTATAGAGATAATAGGATTTTAATGATGGCAAGGGGTGAAAGATGTTCAGAGATTGAATGAAAGGAAAGAAAGCTGCGGGCTAAAGGGTGGTTTCTGTTACCGATGTGCTACTTTGCTACTTGCTATTTTAAATTATGATTTTGGCCGGGTTTCACATAATTATTTAGGAGAATGCCAAATGGACACTTGAAAAATGACTGTAACACGCCACGACCCACTTGAGCCCGAGGCTTATGGATGATCCTAAATGAAGATTGTATGGATAAACACATCTGCTTCGATATTCTTAAACAGTACAGTTGAAGAACAAGAGGTGTCACCGAAAAATGATGATGTATAAGACGAACAAGAATGGAGTAAATAACGACTTTCTTGACAAGCTAAGATTATAGTAAATGAGATGTCCAATCAGCCATCTGACATTGGTTAGTCGGTTGACAGATGATGTAGTTAATGTGCACCCCTTCCGACCTCAAGAGTGGGGTAGGACGAGCTCGTATTTTGAAAGAATTCTTGGTTGCCCTTATTGTAACCATGTCCTCTTAACTGCACGAGGTCAAAATTTCCCTTAAGGAGCATCGGGACCACCCTACTCGAAAATAAGGGCAATGGGGAATATCGTAAAGACAACTTAAGGAAATTGCAGGATGCATCTGTTGCACTGTCCAATCCATCATTAATTGACCATCATTCATTAAAAATTAGAAATTTTTATTAATTTAATCCATTATAAATTACAGGTTTTTCGTCTAAAAAGATACTCGATGGCACGAATAACAACTCGCTGGTATATATAATCTATTATAATATGGTAATTAATTCTTCTCACAGAAAATCTTTATAAATTACGATATGCTATCTTAATTCTTCATCGATTGAGAGTTTTATAAACATGCGAGGAATTCGTTCTTTCCGTTATTAAAATCCCGTTTTAATGTTTTAAAGAGAGAAGAATGGTGCAAGATGTCGGAATCTGTAAAAAATCTGGAATTTTATATATTGTTGCGCATTTTTATCGATTTTCCGATATATAAGCTTATCAGAATATAATAGAACGACAATTATCCGAACAAATCACTTTTACCAACACCACTGTCTGTCAAATTAGTTCGGATAATCGATTTTTCCCGTTTCCATATTGAGAGAGAGAGAGAGAGAGAGAGAGAAGATGGAATAAAAGCAGATAAAATTCAATCCTAAAAGGAAGAAGTTTAAAAATTAATTTCTTAATATCATCTATCTCATTTTAAATTACCAATTTACTAAAAAAATTATCGTTTATCTAGCTTTCCTTACAGAATAAACGAGTAAGTCGTAAGCGAAATATTCATCGCTATCAGTCTCAGCATCGATTCGATAGAGAGAGAACATATAGATTATGCGCATAATTAGCATATAGGAAAAAATAATAATAATGCTAATCTTATTTAGAACATACCAAAGATGCCTCTAGCGTATCTTATACGATAAATCAGCTTAGAATTTAGAACAATAACTCAAAAGTTTAAGCATAGATAAATGCCGAAATCAGTAAAGTCCCTACATATTTATCGTACCACATCAGATCGGAATCGACTAAATTAGCATAATTGTTATCTATTAACGTATAATTAGCATAGAATTATATTAATATACTAGCATAAATTTCATATTCAATAATGTTATACGACTGCAGATTTAGTAAATTTCGAGCATGAAATTTAATAATTGGTTTATATAGAAAACTATTAATATTTAGCTACAAACTTGTACAGTTTATATAATTTTTTAAATAATTATTAATGGAGACATAATTAATTTTTTTTATTATTTTATTCGCGAAACGATATTCAATTAAAGCAAATATTATTTTTATCCTACCACATGTTCCGTTTAAAATATTTTCGCAGGGTTTAAACGGGAAGAAATATTTTTATACTTATTAAAAATGGACGTTTTAAAAGATAGTAAACAAATTTTATTTATTTGTCTTTTACTTCATTTATTTTTTGAATAATGAACTTTAAAAACGTTAAAGATAAACGTTTTTCCAGATCGTTAAAAACTCTCTTCTCTACTTCAAGAAGTTATAAAAATAAAAATAATAATAATAATAAAACAATCATTAAAAAAATATTTTCTGGAATTTTAGAAGAGAAAAACCTGTAGTGTTTTTTTAAGTCCTTTCGAGATGAAAAATTCGACATCATTAAAATAATAACAGATTAAAATGTCGTTTAAATAACAGGAGAAAAAGAATAATAATAATTCGAGTGAAAAATTTTATAAAAATGTAAAGTTGTCGATATATATAATAATAAAATTTCCTGTCGCGAAGATTAATAATTTTGTGATAAAATAAGAAGAATAAAAAAGGCATTACAAAGAAAGGACAGATATATGTATGTATATATATATATATAAAAAGAGAGTAATTGAAGATCAATATGAGAAAGAAGTCGAAGAAAAATTTTAATAATAAATCATCAAATAAACCGTTTTATATATTTATATATGACAGTTACTCGATAAGTCGCATGAAAGTACTTTCGCATCTCTTCATGTTAAAAGTTCGCATAATTCACTGATATTTACGTGCGATTTAAAACTTTTTCAAATGCTTAAAGTGGAAGATATCTTGATAAGCTCGTCTACTATATTCTTTTCTAGTTTCTGAATCTCTCTCTCTCATTAGAATCAAAGTAGTTCTCGATCATCAAAGGAAAACTATAAATGATTAACTTCGTCAAGAAGGTTTCTACGTAGAATATTCTCTTCTAGACGACGACGTTTAAAAAAAATGAGAAAAAAAAAGTATTTCCTGAAGAAAATATGAAGCTGAACATTCTCTGGTCTTCGTTTTGCACGTACTTCTTAACAGAAAAGTTTTGTGTACTCACGTCTTGCAAGTTTGTCCGATTTATCATCGATGTTCTCGAAAATGGTTAAACGCTATCGGCACTGAATTTGCATGACTATCTGTTTCTGTGTGAAAACTTTTATGATGTTCTGCTCGCACGATTTTCTTTAAAGTGATGATGCAAGGTATAATTTTAGCAAAGAAACGATAATGCGACAAACTGTTATTAATAATAGAGTCGGTTTGATCAATCCGACTTCAGGAAATTTCATTGTGATAACCGGAGCTCTGTCTCGCATTGTTCTGTTTGGCAGGACGATGCTTTCAACAATAAGCAATGACATATTTACTATTTCCACGGAATCTACTCGCACTAAGTAACTTTTCTCTAACTTTAGACGTCAGTATTATTAACTGACAGTCGCATGATTGGTCGAAAGATTAATATCGTCAGAAGGGATGATGGCAAGGTTTATAAGTCACGTTTTTGCCAACATCAAATAACACACACACACACACACACACACATAAAGAGATGAAACTGTAGACAAGACATGCATTTCCCGATTTCCTCCAGAAGTTTGACACGCAATTAATTCGGTGTGTTCACGCCAATATGGCAAAGAGAAATTTTAAAAACGAGAATTTAGTTAATCCCGTAATGAAGTTCGTTAAATTAACGGTTCGTCAAACGCATCAAAATTCATGAAAATGTTCGAGAACAATGAAATCACTCTACGCTGTCATCGTTAAAAGTTGACAAGAAAGCCAGTCTCGATGATTGATAACGTAAAAATGACTTCAGTGGCCCTTAAGGGGCCAACCGGTTTCAAAATACTTCCCCCATCTTTCCCTATTTTCAGCGAGACAAAGAGAGAGAAAGATTATCAGGACGCAGCACTAACGATCACCTGTTAAAGTAAAATAATTCAGTTTAATCTTGTCGTAGAGCGTGAGGATTTTTTCTTCTTACTTTTTTTCTCGTATAAAGTAGGGCACATCCCTGTAAGAGAATGGTTTTTCATATTTCACTTCCATCATCCTCTCCCTTTAAGTACATGTTGTAAAACTGGGTCGTCCAGATAAACTCGGAATCACTTAATGACTTAATTGTACACTCTTCAATTTACTAGCTGGGGAGTTGAAGAACCATAAATCAAGATGTCTGATACAGCTAATAAATCGTTTAAGTGGATTAGGAATGCGGTTTCGGACTTAGCCGCTAAAATTACCACTTTGATACAAAATTGGATTCTTACGTGTTTATTAAGTACATGTGCACGTTGAATTTATTATCAACCCCGAAAATATAAAACACTTTCAGAGATTATTAACGCTAAGACATGACCGAACCGTTCGACCATGATTCGTCATCCTGTCGAGTGGTTTGACAGTTCGACCAAACTCGAAACCAACCTTTCGAAGTGCTTTTCATACTTATTAACGTCCTTTGTATAGACTTGACACCTTTGCACGGTCCGGATACATCGGTAAACAAACTTGTAATTTCGCTGGAGCACTTTGGATTTCTCTTGCATTGATTCGGCCAAATTACCTGGTGTGTGTGGCAGTAAATTTTATTTATTAACTATCAACGTCTTGCTCGCACGTCGCCATAACAGTTTAGAAGTTTTTAATCAAGTAAAAACCCTTTTTGTAAAATTTAAACCACGACAGTAAAAATGTCCTTCATACTCGACAACTAAATAAGCCGCATACATGTGTCGGTAATGTAAATAATGAATATTTATGATTAAATTTTTTATTTGTTTTAAACTAGTTTTATTCACACGCATGATTTTTCCTATTTAGGGCATTTGATAGTGAGAAATCTCGCTTTGCAAGAATAAAACGTAGGTAAAAATCGTCACCTCATAACAGGATATGACATAAGTATAGGGAAAGGAACAAAAGGGTCAATAACATATGAGCGTCTTGGGATGCGAAGTAAGTTTAAAACAATTATTTCCGTTTCGTCATATCCGGAGTGGATCAAAATAGAAGCTCAAATTTAATCCGTGAAAGCACGCGAGGTGAACTATGCATTAGAAGCGATTAAAATAATCATCTCTAGAGAGAATCACGCTATAATAATATTAATAATAATAATAATAATAATAGATTATTATTATGTAAAAATAAAAAAAAATTGGAAAGAAAAAATATATATATATACAGCACAGTATGCTATACTCGGGATTTATGCCAAAGAATTCGGGGTTAGGAAAACCAGTTTGGGATTACCGAAGTCGTGGCATAATTAATGCAGTTAGAGGTATGATAAAATATATACCTCGGGCATACTTCCATAATTCCGAGATGTGCCGGCGGCCATCGATACAAAGAAGTATTGAAAGGGATTAAGAAGAAAGGAAAAGTTATAGATAGATACTTGTCCTCGATTTTCGTTTTTTTAATGCGGTTTTTGTATGGCCAGTTTCAGATTAAGTTAGCAATAACTTTTAGGGTTTTTAATTAAACGGAAATGTTTAAATATTTAAATATTCGATATTTTTTGATATTAGATAAAATAACCGGATTTTTCTGTTCGGTTTAAACGCGTTTTCTTTACACAAAAATCGAATGCCCGAAGACGATGACCATAACGTATTGCTATCATTTCCTAGAACAAATGAGGCGCCGTGTTTCTGTTATAATTGCGTTACCAAGTAGTGAATTGCTAGTTAAAGTCCGTTAAATGGTCAGTTTGAAATGGTACATATATCATACGAGTGGCTTCAGTTTAACCAATAAAAATGTAAAGTCGTAAATGGCTTCAGTTTAGCCAATAAAAACGTCAAGTTACGGAAACCATTTTGTGAAAAGTACAGTAGTTTAAAATTTAAAAAATAAATCCGTTTAAGGTTAAATTCTTATTTAAACCTAGTTAAAAATGCAAAGACGTCTTTAAAACTGTTTGTTAAACAAACATTTTCTCAGAGTTTAATGATTTAACCAAGTTGTATAAGAGAGCAAACTGAAGATTCTCAACTAGTAGTTTTCTTAGTTGATTCTTCTGATTTAGTTATTAACAGAAAAGTTGGTGCTGTGTCTATGCGGAGTTAATCTCGTTACCAAAGCGTGACTAACCCCAGCACGCTCCCTGTCAGAAGCAAGACCCTATCTAATTGAGAGTGGATTGTATAACCCTTGTCCTCTTCTCTCTCGCTCCTTCTCTCCCCTGCTTACACACGGTAGAAAAAAAATAAAAAATAAATAAAAAGTAAAGAGATATTCGAGGGAAAACGAAGTGGATTCGTGCACCGCTACTCCTCTTTTTTCTGATGTAATTTTTATTAATTTTGCCAATTTCCCGGTTCCTTCTAACGACCTGTTTGAATTTGGCACTAAGTCACGTGCTCGGATTAACAAAAATTGAGCATTAATCTTTATTTTTTATTTTTTTTTTTAACCATCCCCGAAACGAGTCTGTGTCATGCGATCCTCCAGACTATCCGAGCTTATATTTATTATTAAACGTTAAATCTAGCACGGAAAAAATAATGTAGCACGTTTCAAAAATATATATAGCCATTTTGATTAATAAAATTATTATTTTTTGTCATTTTTCCTATCTCCGCTTCGAGAAAATTTTGAATTTTTAACTGTAGGAAAATTAAAAATCGAGAAAACTTCTGAAATTTCGGAGGATAAAAAAAAAAAAATAAATAAACTATTGTTGTGATATTATTAAATGTTTTCTCATTACTTAAATTGCTTCTACTATCAGTTTATTATTTATAAATATATAATTTGACCATTTTCTATATTCTCCAAAAAATTGTAGAAAGAAAAAAAGAAAATCGAATATATTTTTAAAGAAAAGCTTCTTTATTTCTCTCGAATTATTTTCGTATAAATCTAATTTCTTAAATTCGTTTATCAGTTAATCTAATAGTTAAAAAATAATCAAGGCAATTACGAATTAAACAAGAAAAACTAGCAGCATAAAAATAAAAAAAGTGTATTAAGCTTCAATTCTGATTTAAATTTATATTTATATCTTTAATTTTTAATTAAACTATTCTTTAAATTTTAATTAGTGTCTCTTTTTTTTTAGAAAAAAAAGAAGATTTATTATTTTCCGTTAAGTTGACAAACCATTAAAGATTATTCAGTTCTTAGCATCTTTCATCTTCGTGCTCTTCAAAACAAATAGGTGAAAGAAAAATAAAAAAAGAAGAAGGAACGGGATTATTATAATAGGCTTATTGACCGACTTATTAAGTATAATAAAAATTAATGACAGATTATCTACTTGTACTTAAGTTTCATTCACCAGATTTTCATCTGAATGGGGGAAGAGAGAGAAGGAGAGAGATTTCGGTTTCCGATACGAAAAGTGTAACGTTTCGATCAACTTAAAAAGAGTAAAAAAAATAAAAAATAAGCGAAACAAGGAAATGTATATCCAGATCGGGGGAAGAAATAATACAAAAAAATATATTTCTGATAAAAACTGCGCGATTCTCGAATCGAAGCATTGATTTTTGCTTGGTGCCAACAAGTGCCAAGCGGTAAGAGTCTTTGCTCTCGCTCTTTCGCAGAGTGGAGAGATTGACAGATCCAGTTAAAAAGAAAAATAAAAATAAAATATTTAAAAAAAAATACTATTTTCGAACAATACAGAGAGTAAAATTCTTTAACAGATAAAAACATACAGCATTTTATTTTAACGCTCTTCGTTTATTCTATCGTTTCCGTCGTGTACTTGTCGCCGTACTTGGTTACTTTTTTGTGTATCGAAATCGATCGCATTCGATAAAAATCCGTAACTTTTTATTAATCGATTTCTCGATTATTCAATTTCGAACGCGTTTTATATCAAACATTTCCAAAATGGTCACATTGAAATGTTCGAAAATGCACTTTACCGGCAAAGAAGCGTTAATGTATGCAAATCCAATACGCAGTAAAAGACAGATTGTATTGTGAAAAGAAGGGAAAGAAAGTTTGAAAAAAAGAAGAAAAAAAAAGGATTCATTGGCACAATAGGAGGATTGCAACCATTAAGATGTCACCAAAAGCGTCTGTTGTACACAACTGTCAACTGTGAAATTCCCTTTGTAACCTTCGGGCATTGGCACATCTGTTTGCCCGCAAGTTGCCTCAGGTTGGTGATTAAAATAAAGAGAAGAAAAAAAAATCGTATAAGAGGAAACTTCACGGTCGCGAAATCTGTTGTAAGTTTATAGGATCTTTTAGACAATGTTGTTCCCCACGCATTCCTAAATCGATTGCTATAAATTAAGAGAACAGATTTCGGAGAGAACTGATTTAATTTGCATTGAATGCGTATGTAAACACGTGTTTAAAATAATTAAAATTCCAAGCATTTTGTTTGTCAGTTGAATTTAATTTACACGCTTCGACATCAATTTTCCAGAAATTTTCTTTTAAACATAAATTAAAATTGTTCGGCGGATATTTTCTATATATCGAAGAAACGAATTAAATTTAAAAAAAAAGTTGATAAACGTGTCAAAACACACAAAATCTTTTTATTTTATACCTGTACATGCGATAATTCGGATAATAATTTAAACGAATTGATTATAATAAAAGTAGAGATACAAAAATCGCTATTTTTAACAAGTTGGAAAAATTTGTTTACTTAATTTTTTTTAAGAAAAAAATGTTAACTGACCTGAACGTCTTCGGATAAAAACTCACAAAGCAAGCCACATGATAAGTTAGTGTAAAACGAAGCCAAAGAACAGCTTGCGGTCGGGAGGCTACTAAACTCCAAGCTGGTTGGAAACTGTATGACCGCTTGGCGTTGTTGTGACCAACAGTTTCACTTGGCAACAATGCGAGCTGATTGGATGACGTTTCAACTGCTCCTTCTAACGGAGAGAATTGGTACTAGGCAGGCGACGATCGGCATTTCTGTAGCTGCAACTTCAGGTAAATAGCTTTTTTCAGAAGCAAAGAGCGTCAGAATTTATTTTCCGCTTGTTGCTAGGATCACGGTAATCATTCGGAAACAGTAACGGAAAGAAAGAAAAAAAAAAGAAAAGAACTTTCCGAAACGATTCAATACAATCTTTGATAATGATATCTTCGGTGGCTACCAGTCCGTGTTTATGACTCATTTCATCTGAACCTTCCAACGAAAAATCCCAAACTTTATGTATCGATTATTGTTTCTATTTTCTAGAAAGAAAAGAAAAATATGATATTTTTTGTATATACCTCCGAAAGAAAGTATAAGATAAGATGATATTATAGATTACAAAAAAGATTCTTATCTTTATATATATATATATATACAGATCAATAACCATTCCAAATTGGAGCTGTAAAATCGATACATTTATATATATATTCGGTCTTTAAAACTGTATCGTTGTTTACGAAGTAATCTAAAAAGAGTATCGATTAAAAAGATAAATAGATTTTAATGAAATCGTCTCTTTTTTTTTTTCTTCTTAACTCGAAAAAATCGATCGGGTTCTAAAAAACAAGTTAGGATGACTTTCTACTGTTTAGACAACTAATTCGTCTCGTTTTGTGGAGATTCTGAACGATTTAATATTAAAATTAACGTCCAACCAGTATTTTACTGCCGTGCAGATGTTCGAAAAGCATTTAGAAGACAAAATTATAACCGTTCAACGAAGTGGAACCTTTGAATCAATAACACGTTTTATGATTCATACACAACCATTGGTGAATCTAAAAGTCAAGGAATATATATATATATATAATATCAAGAGCAACTCGGTCATTTTTAATAATTTTTAAATATGTGAATCGCATTGTCTGTATAAAAGTGGATTTTCCGTGATCGCACGTACGTCACGATTTTTTCGTTTCGTGATTTGCTTACGAGTCACGGGATACGATATCGATTGGGGTCGAATGCTTTACTAAAGAGAGCGCTTCTCTCTCTCTCTCTCTCTCTTTTTTTTGTATTTTTTTTTAATTTTTTTCCTCTTCTTTCCTTCCTCTTTCCTAAATATTATGTATACAAGATAAATAGTTCTCATTTTCATTTGACTCACATCATCCATAATTTTAAAAAGCTCTTTAATTATCGTTACAGATAGAAACCTCCATATTATCTCTCCCGGTCTTTACCACGTCTAATGCTTTAGTGCGGTGCGTAGCTGCTATCGGAAATCCTTAATGTTTCTAGTCTACTCTCTGTTGCTAAATGCCCAAGGAGAATTTCAGTTTAAAATTAATTCCGATGCCCATCAGTAAAGCGCTGCTGCTGCTGCTCGGTATAGGCACATTACCATTTACACATTTGGTTTTCTTAAAAATTTCGATATATTCGTTTAACACAGTTTAAAGGCAGAAAAAAATATATATAAGAGCGTCACTCGTTCAAGGAGAATAAAATATAAGAAAGGTTTTTCGAAAGAAATTTTAATATTTTATGAATTTTAAGAAAGAAAAATTGTATGAAGAATGCTAAAAAAAAATGCTTTATCTGCCATCGAAGATAGGGAATGATGGATTTTGCAGTTTGGTCATCTTTGTTGACTCTGTGACTAGCACCTAATGACTAAGCTCATCGATAGTCCTTCCTCTGGGACTTGAATTTATGTTCAGGGGTGGCTACTTTACATCGTACTACCAGCAAACCAGAAGGGATTGTTCATTGTTAGACTTGTATCTTTCTTGATAGCCTTTAGCTGTTATTTTAACCCCTACGTTTTAAATTTACGATTACTGTAGTCTCTAATCTAATATTCTACGATTTATTCTATCGATATCCTTCATACTTGAAAACGTTTTCCTTTTTTAATTTTTATGTATAAATTGTTCTCCATATATCAGAAATATTAGCGAGTATTTTAAGTTTTAACCGTTTTATCCAGTTCACGTCTAAACTATGATCTATCGCTCCTATTTAAGATGCTTACAAGTGATATTTATGCATAGAATGAACACATGTCGAAGCATAGATCACCAAAATTAAGACGATGTTTTTTAAAGAATATTTTTTAGGATATAGGCATTGATTTATTGCTCCAATTCTCATGTTTCGATATCATTTATGCTCCCAATAATAATTACGCAGAGAAAAGCGAACTTTCTCGATCTTATCAATCGAAAATTAAACAGAATCTTTTCTAAGCAACAGATTTTTTATTTTTATTTTTCCTTTTATTTTATTTTACAAAGGTAATTATGTGGAGGAAAAGTTATATACTACAAAGATATTTACTACAAAAGGTATATATATATATATATCTATAATAATTTCCGACATCCTAAACGAGAAAAAGTCACGTAAAAACAAGAACTCGTAAAAAAAGCAAACCTTTTGTTAACTTCGCCAAATGAACATGGTTTATAGCTTAAAGAAGAAGCAATTGCAACAAGCAGACCTCTAAATTTTCGACCTTCGGGCCCCCTTTACTAGTGGTCATGTGATACATCGGCGTCAGAGGAAGTGATTAATTAAAAAACATCCCCTTCTACATTCCCACTATTACGTCCTATAATTTCTGAACACCGCTCTACCTGTCTAAACACTTTGCTATGATCGATGAGAGACTCCCTTTAGAAATCACCTGAAAAAGACTCCAGGCTGCACAAAGGGAGTATAACAACAGGTTGTGGGCGAATCTATGGGGCCTAATGCATTTTATTTAATTTGTAATTACACCGTTGTAATATAATTTTTTTATCGAAATTATTGATATGCTTTGCACTTACCGTGATGTGTAGTTTCCTTCGATTTTTTTTTTTCACTTCAGAATAATAATTTTTTTTTTTTTTTAATAAACAGCGATGTCTCTTCTTTCCGTTCGAATCATTAATATTGCAAAAATTATATCTATCGCATTATAAAATTATCCAAATTTATAATTCACAAAGAAAACCATTACGATATAATACAATTTAAAAAAAAAAAAATTAAAGCGGGAGCGAAAGTTTAATTTCTTTTCCTACTCGAAATGCAATCTTTCGAATTTTTTTTTTTTTTCCTTCTTCTTCTCTTCTTCCATTCTTCTGTTACGCTTCGTGTAGAAGAAATGATAACAAATTTCACAACTGCAATTACTGTATTCTACAAAATCAAAAATTATCGCATCGAATATCGTCAGAAATTAGATTCCGAAGTAGCAGAAACATCCGAGAATCCCATTAAAAAAAGGAGGGAGAACGAAACATTTTAAAAAGTTATGAATCTGTTAAAACGGTTGTGTTTGCTTTTATGTGAGAGTGAGTAACATTTGTAGAATAACAGTATTAAGATATATTGTTGTCATTTGTTGTATGCGATAGAATAGCAATAATACGTTTGAACTATAAAAAAATATGACTACAGACGTAAATTGAGAAAAATATAGACTTGGATATGGTTTTTACCGATCCAGATAAGATGCAATCAAAATAAAGGAAACTTGACACATGTAACAACCGTAATAGACAAAGAAAAGCATATTAAATATTACATATTGTGTACTGAAGGTAATATACTAGTGAATAAATGAACAACAAAATATCAGTGTATGTTTATCCAAGTACTGTATTCATAAGAATATTGATAATAGACATAAATACATCCGACAGTACCATTGAATATAATCTGACTTGTTTCAATAATATCGTTGCACATAATTTGGGTATGCATCCAACAATGTCATTAAACATTAATTAATTTACATAACTAGATAATGTTTAATGACATTGTTGGATGTATTGATAGATTGTAGCATGTTATTAATTTCTAGACATTGCTGGATATAATTTTGCACTTATTTTTATAAAATCTGAGTAAGCCTCCAACAATTCCATTTAATCATCTGACTATGGATCCAACTATGCCATTAAAGCAGCATCTATTAGAATCTGTAAGGAAATAGAGATAAATTTATTAAAAACCTGAAATATTGGCGAAAATGAACATCTAGTTATGTAAATTATGTTTTAATGATATTACTGGATGCATAGATGGTAGCATGTTTATTACAATGTCCAATAATATCATTGAACATAATTATTCAATAATTTTATTTAACACAATCATCCAATAAAGTAATTGTACATAATCATCCAATAATGTCAATATATATATAAGATTAAAGGAATAATACACGATTTTTAAGCAAATTATTATTTGTATGCAGCAGCCTGTAAAGAGTTTTCTCTGCAAGGGTCTTGGTGAAGACGTTTCCTCTTTTTAAACATTTTCACGAAGTCCAGAAGGTATTTTATGTGCTTAAGCATAAAAAGTAAGGATCTCGTAAGAGTTTATTATTAATATTTTTTTTAATATTCGAAGAACAAAATGAAGTGAACATAAAAAGAGAGAGAAAGAGCGAGAGATACTGAAACTGGTCCAGAGATTGATACGCCTTCTGGCAAATTTGTCTAGTGTTGCAAGTTTGGATATTTTGTGCTGACGTCACTTCCTGCCAAAAAGGGGACGAATCGAAGAAATTATCAAGTGAATCACAAAGATAGAGATTGAATGCGGCGGTTTTTCGCTCTTCGGTTGCCTCGGGTGATGCGAGGGAAGAGAAGTACAAGGCGATTGATTGTCCGGATATGAAAGAAGTCCTCAGATAGAGTTTTTTCCGAGAGAACTTTTCATTGTACAAAACAGAAAACTGTATACATCATCATCTTTATTTTCAAGTTTTTAATTTAAATAATAGAGTAATTACACTAGAGATGATGAAGAATTGATATAATTTCTAAAGAAAAGAATTCTTTTGTTTTTCTTCTTTTTTTTCCTACTACCCTTGAGTCAAAATCAATTTATTAGAACGTATAATAACACCGAACATTTTTTTATTTTTCAAATAGGATTATTTTCAACTTTTAGTTTAGTTTAGTAATGTATCTCACTCCGATGTCTCTCTCTGCAATCTTTCGAATTTTTTTTTTTTTCCTTCTTCTTCTCTTCTTCCATTCTTCTGTTACGCTTCGTGTAGAAGAAATGATAACAAATTTCACAACTGCAATTACTGTATTCTACAAAATCAA
Source organism: Olivierus martensii (assembly GCA_000484575.1). Lineage (NCBI taxonomy): Eukaryota > Metazoa > Arthropoda > Arachnida > Scorpiones > Buthidae > Olivierus > Olivierus martensii. The sequence continues at coordinate 78,762 of AYEL01061157.1, read as the reverse complement.
AAATTATCGCATCGAATATCGTCAGAAATTAGATTCCGAAGTAGCAGAAACATCCGAGAATCCCATTAAAAAAAGGAGGGAGAACGAAACATTTTAAAAAGTTATGAATCTGTTAAAACGGTTGTGTTTGCTTTTATGTGAGAGTGAGTAACATTTGTAGAATAACAGTATTAAGATATATTGTTGTCATTTGTTGTATGCGATAGAATAGCAATAATACGTTTGAACTATAAAAAAATATGACTACAGACGTAAATTGAGAAAAATATAGACTTGGATATGGTTTTTACCGATCCAGATAAGATGCAATCAAAATAAAGGAAACTTGACACATGTAACAACCGTAATAGACAAAGAAAAGCATATTAAATATTACATATTGTGTACTGAAGGTAATATACTAGTGAATAAATGAACAACAAAATATCAGTGTATGTTTATCCAAGTACTGTATTCATAAGAATATTGATAATAGACATAAATACATCCGACAGTACCATTGAATATAATCTGACTTGTTTCAATAATATCGTTGCACATAATTTGGGTATGCATCCAACAATGTCATTAAACATTAATTAATTTACATAACTAGATAATGTTTAATGACATTGTTGGATGTATTGATAGACTGTAGCATGTTATTAATTTCTAGACATTGCTGGATATAATTTTGCACTTATTTTTATAAAATCTGAGTAAGCCTCCAACAATTCCATTTAATCATCTGACTATGGATCCAACTATGCCATTAAAGCAGCATCTATTAGAATCTGTAAGGAAATAGAGATAAATTTATTAAAAACCTGAAATATTGGCGAAAATGAACATCTAGTTATGTAAATTATGTTTTAATGACATTACTGGATGCATAGATGGTAGCATGTTTATCACAATGTCCAATAATATCATTGAACATAATTATTCAATAATTCCATTTAACACAATCATCCAATAAAGTAATTGTACATAATCATCAATAATGTCATTGAACATAATCATTCAATAATGCCATTGAACATAATCATCAACAGTGTCATTGAACATAATCATCCAATAATGTCATTTAATATAATCTAGTTTAATGACATTATTGGTTAAATTTAGTATTTATTTTGGTGTAAAATATAGGAATTTTTTCTCTATTGGTGTGGAGGCATAACCACAACATTGCTTACATTATTTTTGCTTGAATTCGAGATTAAAAACATGAGAATCTTTTATAGTTCGCTTGCTTATTGTAATCCAAACGATTTTGCTATTTTTATGCTAAGTTACTATTTTTCTTGATACAAAACACTTTCTCCCCATATTTTTAATACACATATTCAATCGAATATCTCTAATACGTTACGAATTATAATAGTTACATTAATATAAAACCATTAATAGTCAAGTTTAGTTAAAATTATTCTTTACGATTAACATATATATGTACGTTTCGTCGCAATTTATCATAACTCATCAAATCTTTCCGCATAAATATTCATTAGAGAAACTTCCACGTTTATCATGTTTAATTGACGATATTACGAATTTGTGCATTTTTGGAATAATAACAGTAATAATATATATATATTTTTTTTCGATATTGCAAGATTCAATACCAATTTAGGAAAGACCATCCTCGCCATCATGTAACGTAACAATAAAGCAAGCAACAAAACCAATCCTCCGTATCGCAATTATCGTCAACAGGCACGCACATGTCTATCAGGCACGCATTCGCCGCCTGCTAGACTGTTACTGTACTATTGGGAAATCAAGGAAGATACTGCGCTTTCCGGAGACCTTATCGGTTCAGTGGAAGGTGAATCTAAACGATAACTTACCACAGACACTTCTTTGCTAATGGATACTTCTGTTTCCAACATGACCATGAATGCCTCTTTTGGTCTATGATAGAAAGGTCGCTCTTCAAATATGGAAGAGTGCGAAACAGGTTGTTTAACATTAATGGCTAGTCAGAGATGGAGTAAAACGCTTCGATTTGACGCAAGAATGCATTAACTTCCAAGATTCTTACTTAAAAAAAAAGAAAAAATAAAATAACAGCGGTGTTAGTAAACTACACGATATCTAATATAAAATTTAAGCAGTTTTTCTTTCTTTTTTTTCAATAATATAGCAGCTAGTTTTCTTTTTTTTTTTACTGGTACTGATTTATAATATTAATATCCGTGTTTTGTAATCAGAAATCTGTCTTTCTATACAACATATAGGTTCTAGAATACTTGATAGCGAATGATTTATTACTAGCTTTTATTATATAGCGGTGTGATGATGCGGATGATATCTTGTTCATTAATAATGTAAACTATTGTTCATTATAATAGAACTGAATAATATCGAAATGCATAGTCGTGTAACGTAATGTTAAAACGTAGTCGAGTGCGTTACAGGGTTATTTATAATTAATACCATATGCATCAGCTTACACGCGTAGTACAATTAACGTAAATGCAAAAGCAAATAAAAAAAATCGTCCAAAGTTTACATTTCTGACGGATGCCAAGAGTTTATTTGTTAACGAACTCAGCAGTGAAATAAATCAAATTTTCTTAACTATATTTAAACGTTAATGTAGACAAATTTATGTTTAAAGCCTTATAAACTGATAAATTTTAATATATGTAACCGTGATAAAAGTCTAAGTGCTTTGACGAAACTCTCGCCACATCGTAAATTTCCTTTTATGAAAAATTTAACTAGGAAAAATTTTTGGCATTGGATACGGATAACCGAGAGAAAATGTTTGCAGTAATATTTTATACACCTACGAATATGCGGAATGACCCCGTTTCGAAAATCCCCCATTTTAAATCATTTTTAATTAATTACGTGCCATTTGTAACCGGATTTACAAAAGAAAAATTCCTTTTTGGAAAGTGGCGGATTAGGTTATCGCTAACAGTTGTAGCAGTACTTTAAAAATATCATTCGTTGAGAATAGAAATATAGGTACTTTATCATAAAATTTTATATCAGGATCAGTCCGTATAGGGACCTCGTGGGAAATTTCATGGTATCCCGATGGGCAATTCTGTGTATATAAGATACAACACAAAGCTGTACTTCGGGGAATAACCTTTATTTCGTATATAAGTAAAGCCGTAAAATGCTATATATTAAATAAAATAATAATTAAATATTGAGTAGTACACTATAAAATTTATATATATTAAGAAGAGTTTCTATTGGAAAAGAATATTAAAAAAAGGATTAAAGAGATCCACTTGTATCCATTTTAAATGCCCATACGTCAATAGTTTTATATTAAGAAGAGTTTCTATTGGAAAAGAATATTAAAAAAAGGATTAAAGAGATCCATTTGTATCCATTTTAAATGCCGACACGTCAATATTTTATGTCCGCGTAGAAAGAATGGATAACTTAAGATTGGATGTTTCATTTTTACGCTAATTCATTGCATTTTGTGTGGTAAGAGAATTTAATATTGTTCGACAACGATAGAAACTCATTCAGCTACAGATATATATACTATATGTGTGTGTGGTTGAATGGGTTTCCTATCAGTGCAGATAATGCTACATGCGGTCTGTAAATGCTATCATTAGGCAACTGATCGAATCGCCGCATTCTGATAAGAAGGGGGGAAAAAAGTATATTTATACTATACATTCAGATTGATTAAAATGTAGTCGTATGAGTAATCGTTTACGGGAGAAGAATATTTGTTTTTTATTCTCTTTTTAGATTAAGAACTGCTTCCATCCAATTCAAGATGTGCAAAAAATAAACAATGCGATAAAATAATGCGAGGTTCTGCCAACTGTTTTGAGTTTTCTGATTTGTTTGAAACGTCATTGTTAGTTTGTTCTAGTATAAGTTGATGTTTTCTATTGAGAGGAATATCGGTTATGATGCTTTTATTGATGGCACTCTGTTTACTGACGATTTCTCTGGAGTATTCGCTTTAAAAATATTTCCGTATATCGTCGAAATCCAATGTGCTTTATACATATTGTAACCATATTGGATATGAAAATGTAATCGTTTTCATATTCTTAAGTAATCAAACAATCTTTCTATTGTATGTGAAAATCTTTGGTTGGCTATATACGTCTCCTTATCGAAAAAAAAAAATAAGTTTCGTTTCCGTTGCTCGCGTCATGACGCGCACAACGGAAGCGAAACGAATTCTTACAAGAACAATGCCACTGTTAAAAGTAATTTTATTAATGTATTAATCAATTATATGATTTATCTTAATTAATATTCATAACTTTTGCTTATTATCTTGCCGAGGATTTTTTTCATTTCGATTTTATTTCCTTCCAATAGATTGGCAATGCAATTGGTGATAAACAGCCTCGAGAAATATTACAGGACAGTGTTTATGAATACTGGTGGGATTGAAATTTTTCCGAAGAGGTTAGAAAGAGGGAAAAAATAGTGTGTTCTACATCTCACTTTGATAGAAAGACGAAGCGAAGACCTTGTAAAAAGTTGCACGACTTGAAAGGATTCGTTTGTATAACCAACAGAAAGCTGACTCAATATTTGTTCCCTTTCCGGTTCTACGAATTTAATTGAATCTCTTTCGGAAAGCTTTCTGTATTTCTCGAGAGTAACATGTCAGTGCTATTTAGAACTTATTCGATTCTGGTTCTTTCACGCTTACTACAGGCCGAAGCATTGTTGCACCTTTGAGAAGTGTGCTGGATTGGCAAAAGTTTTGTTTGTACGCGAATGATACTTTTTTTAAAAGCAAATGCTTTTGAACCTGAAGAATATCTTCGTTTCCTAACTACGCGCTTTAGATAGCTTTTAAACTTTATAATAGGGTTTTAGTTAAGTCACCATTCGTTCAATGGTTTCTAACAATTTTAGCGATATAAAAAAATCGACATTTGAAAAAAAATCTCTCTACTCTTCGTAGTTAAAATCATATCACATAAGCATCTTTACCATCAAGCGCAAAATGCGCGCTTTCTGTGCGATGCGATTCTGAATAACGTCTTGGTCAATTATATTTTTCTTTAAAAAAATGATTGATTATTAATCGAAAAAAATGACTTTTATAATCTTCGTAGAGACCCTCAATACGGATATTTTGTGATGTTTAAATTCTTCCAAGTATCTACTTCCAAATCTGAAGTGATTCTTTAAGACATACGTGATGGAATTTCTGGATTTCGTCAAATTTCCAAACTGGAGCCGACAGACAACCGGCAGAGAGTATTTCAGAATTATTTAAAAGCTTGATAAACCTTTAAAAGTTATTTGGGAATCTGTGAAAAATTTTAAACACAGCTGAGATAAGTAGATACATTGGATCCCATTATATCTTGGTACCTGAGCATGATTTTTCCATTCGCTCGAAGAATATATATATATATATAATATATTTTTTTTTTCTACAGATGGATTTTTCACGCTATAATTTTTCGAATTCCTTTTTGGGTTTTCTACGAATACTTCTTGGGAAATACTTTCTTGAAATCAATTTGTCGTCTCGAATAGAATTTTCTATGAGTATAAAAGAATGTCAGCAAAATGTCGGAAATGTCATTTGGACACCTTCTTTAGTTTCCCGTTTATCACTGTTAAGATTTCCGGCTCTTTCGATTCTGCTTCCACTTACGGATTTTCTGTTGTTTTTTTCTTTTTTCTTCTTATTTTATTCTTCTTTCTTCCGTTGACACGTCTCTTAATGTTTTAAAGTGTGCCGAATCAAACTGTTGAAAATGTTTCGTAATGCAAGAATCACGTTTATTATTCAAATTCCAATCTCTCTCTTATCCATCTACATTTTAAATCGAGAATATCTCGAAACGATAATTTTTTTTCCATCAGAAAAATATCTAAAATTACAAAAATTCCTTTAAAGATATCTCCGTGCAAAACGAAGCAGATAAAGAAAAAAACTTTACTGTTTATGCAAATAAGAAAAAGCGAAAAAAAAAATTATTATTATTATTCTGAAGTGCTGTAATTATTTTTAAGTTTTACTATTAACTCGGGTACTAATTTAATTTTTAAAATTTTCGGAAAACTTAATGGATAACTTTATATGCTAATCAACTGCTTAATAGAGTGATAAAATCTAATAATCTTTCTGTAATAGCTTTTGAATTTGATATAAAACTATATTAATTATCAGAATTGGAATTTTAAAGGAGAATTAAAAAAAAAAAATTTAATTTTTTCTTATCGTGGATATTTTTTTTATTATTATCGAAACTACGATAAAAAATTTTTATTTAATTTTTTCTTATCGTGGATATTTTTTTTATTATTATCGAAACTACGATAAAAAAATTTTGCGCGTATCAGTCAAAACTATATTATTGTTACCATCCTAAGAATTTTATTATTTAATAGAAAAAGTTTCGTTGTAACTCGAGTCTGTTTTTTCTCAAAATATTTCCCGTAGAAACAATTTCTATACAAGAAAGAATGCTTGAAAGCATTCAAAGTAGCATTCAGAAATCGTCCGAGTTAGGGAAATTTATAGATGCTATACAAAATTTACAGAAGCTATCCAGAGAACAGGAGTGGCTAACGTATATCCGTAGCTGTTGTCAGTAGTATTGCCAGGAAGAGAAAGCATTAAGCCACAGCAGAACAGTCTATTGGTCTGGACTTGGATGAGGATTACGGTCGAGAAAACATCGAAGACTCTTCTATTCTGCCTTCTGTCCCAATAACTTGTCTTCAAACAGTGATATCTGCTCTTTTTATTCCTGATATCTGACATACTCGATTCGGTGAATTGTCAACTCGAGTCTAGAAAATTTTATATCCCTTGTAGGAAAAGAACTACTTAACACTTTTAAATATTTATAACGAGATCAGGTCTAGTAGTCATTTTTTTCTCTCTGTACAAAACTGCAGGTGGCAATAGTCAACGTTTACGTCAGTTTATATAACGATTTGTGACGTAACAATAAGTTTGACGTAAGAATGGTTAATCTTTCGCGTTACGAAATAGTTATTCGTTTTAAATTTGGGTCAGTTTCTTTAACAATGAGCCTTGGCGTAACAATGAATTTTGACGTAACAAAATGTGAAAGGGACATCTGTTAATTACGTAACTTCTCTGAATTTTAGCTCGTTCCAAACATGAATTTTTCACGCGTTTCATCTCGTATCTAAACATTTGCGGTTTAAATTTAGAAGAAACGATTGTTATTCACGTAACTATTTATCATCAATACGATATTTTAGCTGTATTTCTTTGTGGCGTGAACATTAGCCATTTGTGTATATCTTACGATTCATTCCCGAAATTCAGTTTATATTCGTTTATCATTACGAAGAGAACGTTGATGTCTTTTTTTTCTCGTGTGGTTAATCGCTATTAAAACAAGAGAGATGGTTCATCCCGATGTTTTACGTTTTGCGGTTTGATGTCACGAAATGTTTCCACTCCAATCGAAATTTTACCTTTGATATATCCCATTTCTGTTAGCAAAGTTATTCTGGCCGTGTTTAATCCACATGCACACACGAATCGGGATACTTAGGATTTATAGCCATTCGTCTTAATTAAGCCAGTGTAAATTAAGCAGAACGCAATAAACACAAGTGGGAACCGGTCTTCAAACATAAGCCGAATTCACTTGTGCACCAAATGCAGTGCGGTACAAGAGAAGTGGAAATTTCGATCTTGCAGATTGATTAGACAGAGTTCTCACACACCAAAAGCAAACTTTACCAATTTAAAGAAAGATAATGTTACAATATATCACTCGAAAGCATCCAAAAATCTTCAAGATAAGATCAAAAGAATTAAAGCTTATTAATTATCCACTTTTATATTAATCATCTTTCTTTTGACGCCTCCTCTACTTACCCATTCATCGTCCAACGACAATTTTTAAGAGCAATAATTAAATTTTAAGAATTTTAGCGCGTTTAAGAATTTAAATTAATACTTTTAAATTTATGGAGATATTCAAAAATGCGAAACCATCTTTCCGTCTTGACAAAGTTTTCTTATTATTAATTAAGTTAAATTGTTCTAACGACAGCGTAGTGAAAGGAGCTTTAAAATGCAACAAAATTTTCGTGGTTTAAGATCGTTTATATAAAATTATCATCTAATGCACGTTACTGGGAAGCTAAACAACCGGTTCGAATGCAGAAAATATTGAAATAATAAAACAGAAACGATAACTCGTTTGCATTTTAATGGCTTTATTTTACGATCTGGCAAAATTACTTGCTTTACTGAATTTAAAAAAAAAGGAGAAAAGGATATAAATAAATCAGCGAAACTAAATTGGATGTATATATTGTAAAAATCGATGAGGTATCCCGCAAAAAAACGGAAGATAATCAAGCAACAATCATTTTAAAAATAGTTACAATTTTTTTTTTTTTTGATTATCTCTCGCTCTTCAGATTGAAATCTTCAATTTTTAAAAAATGATAGAGGATACAGATAGCATTTTTATACGACTTTAAAAGCGAGCATATGCTTGCCCGTAAAAATTATATTTCCAGATACAAAATTACGGAAAATAATGATTCGACGAATAATATTTGATCATTTCAGAAAGACAAATTGATTCTGTCACGAATCGGACACGCGTGATGTCTACGCGAAGAAAATCGTGACATATTAATCCTTCTTCCAATTTTCATGGGTTGAAATATTGGTGCAAGAGCTACTAGACGATCAATCAATCTAAAATATAGAATTTCATTGTTTTACTAGCCGTATTATCATACAATGGAAGCTAAAAATATGATCGATTTTCCACATTGCAACATAGATTTTTATTGTTTTTAATATGTTAGTTATCACTAATATACTGTATATATATATATAATAAGATTTTTCTGATCAATATAACTTGGCACATGTCAAACAAAATAGTTTTTTTAATTAAAGAATTATAAACCTGTGGAAATTATAAAAAAAAGTTACAAAACTGATTAACATCGTTATGTAAAAGAGAAAAATTGATAAAATTACAAAAGACATAACCTATAATGCAATTTTATAAAGCGGGAGTCAGATAAGAATATTAATGCGATTGTTTTAACAAAATTTAATAGCAAGTGCGATAAATCATCGTATTCAGTTAAAATTATCGATGAATTTTGCAAATATAATTAAAGAAAGTTTTAATTACATTTAAATAATTTAAAATTAATTTTTATACATGAGTTCGTTTTGCATTCTTAATGAGAGACTCACTCACTCTCTCTCTTCAGTTTGAGGACTTCGTAAGTTTAGCAGCTAAAAAGTCGAAGCGGAATAAATTAATACAAATGAATTTTAGAAGTTTTGTCACGTACATTTCAATTATCGTGTTTATCTCTTTTATAAAAGATAAACAGTTTTGGAGAAAAGTTTTACAAGTGTTTTTCCCAGGGGACTGTAGATAGCAAAACTAATCGTACATAAAGCGATCAGGCGCCAACTAACTTGATGCCATTCACGATTAAAAGAAATATTTCCAGGGCTAAGTTAAGGTCCTTAATTAAGTAGTTTGGGATTTGGAGAGTAATAATATCAATTATTGTCCGTGTTAATTCAACTCGAATATCCATTTAGCTCGACTGATAAGGTTAAAACTTCCGAATGACTTCTTAAAAGCATACAATTTGTTGTTGAAAGTACCTTTATTCATTTTTATGATATAATCATTTATTTATTTTTATAAGCTTCTTCAATGTTTATTCATCTATTATTAAGCAGAAAGAAATTGCATACTATTTGGATATATTTTAAATATTTATTTTTTATTTTTAGTAATATATTTTATTGCCATATGAAATATTTATCAAGTTATATTTCTGGAGAAATTTCTGGTTATTATGGAAAGTTTTACAGGTAATGCATGTTCTAATAATGATATTTTTTATTTTAATATTAATAATTACGAATGTACTTTATACAATTTGTAAATATTTAATTTTCGAAGCATTTATTATAAAATTATCTTTTGTTAATTTTTATTATCAGATTGTTCAAAAATGTGCCATAATCAATTATTTTAATGACGTAACAAACAAACATTCAAATTATTTTAAATAATTTATTCAACAATGCATCCAATATACAAATTTAGCTAATTTTTATCTTCAGATGAATATTGCATTATTACATCATAACTCATTGTTATAAAAATATTACATTATTTCGTAATAATCCCATTCCCGTTTGGTAATAACCCGTCCAATATTTCATTTTTAACCCATTTTTACGTCAGATTACTGCTGTATGATATTTTTTTATTACGTCACAGTCATTTATTTATCACATTCAATTGTTTCATAATAATCAATTTCCATTACGTAATAATGCGATCAGTATTTTACGTTCGACTAATTTTTACGTCAGATTATCGTTGTTTTACATTTCATTATTACGTCACATCTTATTGTTTTAGCTTATTATATTATTTCGTCATCATTTTACGTTACAGTTCGTTGTTAATATTTACAAAATCGATAAATTTTTACGTTTTAAAATAGTTAAAGCGTTAATAGTGCTACGATATTAGAGTGGAATAATATAATTAAGCGTTTTATTATATTATTTGCAACTTGTTATTCCTAAGTTCTTGCAACTTATCAGCATTTAAAATTCAAAGGTCACGAACTCTTATGGATAATTCATATTCTCTCTAAACGACTGTACCATCAAACACATAGTTATTATCTCGTATGCTATATATATTATTTAATTTTTCGGAGCATTTTAACAGAATATCATTTCACTAATGGCAAATTTCAGTGAAATAGGATGAAGCAGAGCTGTTTGAAAGATACATGAAGTAATCCTCTGCAACTGAACTCAGATCATTGTCGATATAAGCTGCTTTTATTCGCCTGGATAATTTTAATCCAGATCGGATTGGGTGTTAATGACTGCACTGGGTAAGCTACTTAACGTTAGTGAAACACAGGAAATTAGATCCTTTGATTATGAAAAGTAAAAAAAAAAAAAAGAAATTTCGATGCAAAGCGAGAGAAAAGGTGTAAGCAGAGAAACAACAACTATTCTTTTATGTAGTCTCGTCAAACAAATCTGTACTCTTGTAAAAATAACTAACGAATGCTACAAAAGAAAACGTTAAGATAAAAGAAATACAAATCAAGATAATTAAAACTACAGTTTATAATTAAGAAATCAAATATGAGGTAGTAATAATGATCGCAAACATAGACACCTGAATAATTTCACGGTAAAAACTCTTCTTTAGTGTACCGAAACTGTTCGTCTGTACATAAATTTCAACGTAAACATGAAGAAAACGAACTAGTTGATGAAAATCCTATTTTCCAGCAGAATGGACGGGTCACAATGATGTAATTTACATAACTAATCCATCTACACGATTACTTTCGCATGAAGTTTATTCGAGTTTGTAAAAGAAAACTAATGTCAGAATTCAGATTCTATTTTGTAATTTTTTTTCTCTTCTTCTTGATATTTTATAACGTGTTTGTAATCTAAATACACGCTATTTCGATTAAATATCGGTTCCTTTCTATTATTATTATTTATTTAGATTGTTTGCCGTAAGCAATTTATTTTGCTATTTATGTCAATAAAACTCGATTATATTAACATTTACAATCGTGTGCGGTATATATAATGATAAAAAAAATTAATATATATATATTTTTTATAATTGTTAGAAAACTAATCACCAGAATTAAACCACTTAAGGAAATTATGTTTTGGTAGATGTCATTCATAATCTTTACTGAAGATGGGATCGATACATAAGACTTACAAGAGCATAAATATATATATATATCCATCAAACTGTTTCTCTTTCTGTGACCATCCTAGTTCTGTTGTTGTGCTTTTATTAAATGAAAGCAATAGACAAACCAAAGGCATGCAATAAATGTTCACATATATCAAAAGACCACGATATTAAGACATGATTACAAAAGCTCGATGTTGGAATTTTGGTTCGATAGTCCATAACTATCAAGTACAGATTCGTCCACCTAAATAGTCTAGTTATGTATTAATTTTCATGCGATGGATTTTCTAGTTTGTAGACTGTTGCTATTCATGGAAGACAGTTTGAATAATTATAAGTCACGATTCTTCTTGTGAAGAAAGAAGAGGAAAAAAAAACCGTTTCTTCTTTCCAATGCCGAAAAAAATAAAAACAAAAATAAATTCTTATTCGTCTTCCACATAAAATAGAAATGGACTGTTTTCTCTTCTAGTGCTTATTGATGTGACATGCACTATAACTTTTGGAGCGAGAGTCAGTGACCGGATCCATTTTCTAAGTTGACTGATGAAAAGGCTAAAATATAAATTGGATGATTTAGAAATAAATATGCTATAGAATTACAAATATCCGAAGATACAAAAGCCGAATTTATAGACATTCTTAATAGCTAAAGTTATTAATCTTAAATAATCGGATCTGTTCGATGATGTCGTCTTTACAACGTTCTCGACGATTAATGATTCTTTTAAAGTTTGTGGAAGTTTCTTAAAGAGTGTGTTTTGCGAATTATTTTTCAACGAAATTCTCCATTAATGTTATTTCTTGCAAGACTCTTTATAACTCCTGACTTGAGTGTAAACAAACACTCAAGATTTTTATTTTGTTTCATATAATAAAGATAAGCAACTATAATAAGAAAAATAAAGTTTTATATACCTGAAACAGCTTTAAAATTCTGAAATATTGAGTAGACAAAAGTGAATTATAAATCTAATTTCTTGTTGAATTATATTCATTTACCTTTCGGTGAATAATCTTAAAAATTAATAACTGTTAACGACTCAATTATGCTACTTAAATTATATATAAAGTTTTACATTAAACTTTAAAAAGTTTAATAAAGATCACGGAACTGTGAGAGAAAATAATTTTTTTTTTTTTAACAGCAAACTTCTCACGACGAGGTAAAACCAAGTGCAAACATGTTCTACATCTTGCTCTTTTTTTTACTGGTTAGAAACTTAACCACCCATAAGTCATCTTGGCGAAACGTGACGTTTAGAAGTACATCGTGATACGAACGTGACGTGCTAACTGTTACGTGAATAAGACGTCGAAACAATCTGTCATATTATTTATGAGTAGACAGGTTTTTCGATATTAACCCGTAAAACAGAATATTAGTTTGAATAATCACGTTTATCTAACGAAATTTCTATCAAGGATAAGGGATACGTTATAGAATTTTTATCACATAAATAACATATTTTAAAATTTATATCTGGAGAGGTATTGAATTAATAATACGAAATGCGATATTAAATATAAATAAATCGCATCTTTCCCATTTGCAATTCGCTTATAAATAACTTAAGATGCTCCTGCTTTCTCTCTCTCTCTCTCTTAAGGATGCTGCTGCTTAATTAAAGAAAAATCTCTCTTTTTGTAAGTGGAAATGAATCTAAATTTTATTACCCCAGCTTTTATTTAAGTTGTATCTAAACCTACAAATTCAATTTGCCTACCGAATATCCCATAATAGTTCTCTCTAAATGATAGTCGGTGATAAATATATTATTTACTAACCAAAATGGCCGACCAAATAATTGACACGCATCCAATACGATCTCTATACACGACGCCATAGAAACAAACCATCTGCAACCAGCACAGATAATTTCGATCCTGAACGTTCATTAATCATAAGATAGCATGTTTCGAAGGGATAGAATCCAACGTCCCAAGGGAGATCAGGTAATACCCATATACTCAGTGATAACGTGGCAGTGCGTGAGCCATTCTTGCGATTAGCTTACAGTATCTGTTCTCTATACTACTGCTTCTGAAGTTATATACACTTCTCGTCTTAACATACATCCCCACCATCGGTAAGAGGGGGGAAAAGTAGAGATCTAGTCGTTAACAGACAAACTCAGCAAGTAAACATTGAGAAAAATTACACAATGTATTTGCATTTTAATCTTATTAAAGTCAGTTTCTTTAGATTGCGTGCACGGTCTTTATTATGCCAGACGGTTTCTCTCGGAATGAACTGAAAGATTTAATTACACTCGTCTGCAGAAACAGACTGAAAAGTGACTTTTTCTAATTATCTTCATTCCCCATAGACTGTTATGCGTTAGTTATAAATGCTCGTATGTAACGCGGTATATCATTTTAAAACTTTATCAGGATGTTACACATTTGTGTCACTTTATTCTAAAACATGTTTTCGGATTTTTGTTGAGTTTCTTCATCTGAAATGACGTAGACCACGTCAAGTTCGTAGGAGATGTGACTGGACGACATAGGGTAACAGCTGTAACGTCAATTTGCTGTTGTCACCCATAGACAGGTGATTCCAAAATATTGAAAGCTGTTGATCGTTAAAATTATTTCTTAATATATTTTTCTTTGTTCAAGTGTATATTCGCCGAAAATTTATTATTATTTTTTTAATACAAAATGTATTTGTTATTCGTTGAAATTCTACTTTATATAAGTAAATATTAATAGCTTCTCTTTTATAAATTCTAAAAACTTGTATAAGAAATTGAATTTTTTCATAATTTTTCTAGAATTTATAGAAAAAATTTGTTTTCTTGTAATTATAGAAAAGTTTTTCGTAATAATTTTTCTATAATTACAGAAATGTTTTTACAGTTTTTTTTTTTAGAATTTATAGAATATTTTTCTATAAATTTTTCTAGAATTTATAAAATAAGTTTTTATATAATTAGAGAAAATTTTCGCAATTTTTCTAGAATTTATAGAGTAGAATTTTTTCTCATGATTTTATAGAAAAAATAGAGCTCTCTAAAACAGCTCGTCTTGCATCACGTGATTCGTTAGTTCAGTTGTTAAGCGTCTTTTTTTTATTACAATCAATCCAAACCCGACAATATCATTATTAAAATTAATAAAATTATAACCATATAAAAATATTTAAGTAAATGATAATTAACATATTATAATGATAACAAATTATTTAATTAATTAAAAATATTCGTGCAACAGTTCATTAGTTTTTAGATTCTTAAAGATGATTTCTAGACGATTATTATTTTAAATTCTGCGAACAAAGTCTGATTCTATTGTTTGTTGGTGTTATATATTTGACACCTGCGAGTGGTGTGACGTAGTTTCGGATTCCATTGGAAGAAAAAATAAACGCCTGTCCGAGTCCTTACAATATCACTATCAACAATGGAACAATTCAGACTGGAGTACTGTAGTGTTCTCAGATGAAAAAATCTATAGTGATGGAGCTGGTGATATCTGGGTACACCGGTCAAAGGAAAAACGATATGCTAGCCCATACGTTTATCAAAAGAGAAGGAGTGGGAAATTTTCTGTAGGTGAGTTAGTCCTATATGCATTCCATTTCTTATGTATTATTATTCTAGCCATTATATTCTATTCTAGTTTGCTAAAAGTGATCTTATAAAATTACTTTCCTGATAATTTAAACACAGTATTATATAGATTGATCATGCTATCCATAATTTTGCAGAACAGACTTTCCTATAACAACATATGCCCATCAGATATTTATTTTCGCTGCTATATGAATTAGTATTAAGTTTTATTAAATATCAAATACTATAAATCTGAAATGCCTGAGAGTGTATGTACGCTTATAACTCGAGAACGGCTGAAAGGTTTTTATGAAACAACTTTTGTTTGTTAAGGAATTTACGCAAAAAGATTTACAGACAGGTATTGATTATTAGAAATTGATTTTATATATTCCATTTAAATGAAATGAATTGATATTCAATTTTTGACAATAAGTATCAATAGATGGCGCTAAGTGTCAAAGTAAGGGACAACAGATAATTTACCTGCATTTACTATTATAAGATTTTTTACAGAATTACTTAGCTAAAAGAATTATTACTGATTATGATACAATTTACAGAATTACTTAGCTAAAAGAATTATTACTGATTATGATAGAGGATTACAGAATTACTTAGCTAAAAGAATTATTACTGATTATGATACAGGACACATTACTTAGCTAAAACAATTATTACTGATTATGATACAGGATACTATTCAGTATCAAATTATGTTCATTTCGGTAGCTTTATATCATAACTTTTCATTGGATATTTTATTTTAAAGGAAATTTTATGTCGAATTTGCAGCTAAGTTAAGCCTGTTCTATATCCATAATCACGATGGTGACATATTACATAGCTGAAATGAAATTTATTTATATTTTATCACACAAAGAAATTAAAACTATTCATCATGACCTAAAATATATGTTTATCCAATATTATGTAATAATAAGTAATATTTAAAATCACAAAAAAATCTGTAATATATACAAATTTTTTATTTGTTGCAATTTTAAATGAAATTAAGCCATGTTGCATTATTTTAAACGTATTTTGAGTCTCTTCCGCTTCGAAATTTTTCGTCGCACTATGCATGATTATTATAACATGGTTCTCAAAGCTGATCGGAGAAACAATTTGGATTGGCCAGACCTGTTTTATAACAAACATATTCCACACATTATTTCTCTAACAATCACACATAAATATTTTATACTTTATTTTATAACTAAAACATTGTTAGTCGCGAGGATGTAAGTATTAACCATTTTAAAACTGATGTCATAATTTACAGAACTCTTCCCTCTATCATTTAGGCCCCACACCCACATGCAATTATCAGTCGGTTAACTATCTAATTGCAGGACAAATGACTTCTACGAGACTGCGCCCACTAGCAACTTTTTTGTTGGCGGATTAAATAATAGGAGTCCTTTATTCTCACTTCTGCAATTAAATAGTTGACTGACTGATAATGGCATGTGGGTACGGGGACTACTGTCTCAAATCTATAGGCCTACTGTATCCCTAAACGTGACATAATTTATGGATTTTCCATAGCTAATAAATAAATAATGCTTAAAATAACACACAAATAAATAATCCATATTATGGATTTTCCATAGCTAATAAATAAATAATGCTTAAAATAACACACAAATAAATAATACATATAAAAGGTTATAATTTAAGAGAAAGAGAAACTTAAGTACAACACCATGAACTGCCCGAGCAACGCCAGGCACGGGTCTGCTAGTGTATATATATATATATTTATTTATTTACTAACCAATCTCTATCAGTGGAGAACCGCATAAATTATCATATCACTTCTTTCAAATACAGCAAGCACACCAGACGAATAATGGGAAAAGATCTGTTTGAAATGGGAACATTTCCGGTAAACAAACAAATGCCAAGTTCTGCTGGAAAGCATCTTCAAAAGAATAGCTCAAGTTAACGAAAACGCAGGTTTTTGGACAAAATATTCGCCGCCAGGGTGACCGGGAACCCAAGTCTGGGATAAGCTGGCTTTTACCCCAGCCACCCACATAAGCGCGCTAATTTTGTTTGGATGAGCAAATGGAACCCAAGTCTGGGATAAGCTGGCTTTTACCCCAGCCACCCACATAAGCGCGCTAATTTCGTTTGGATGAGCAAATTTGGAGTGACAACTATCGAACAAGTGGAATGTAATATGATAATATTGATATAATATATTATTATTGTCGTAATATTATGAAATAACTACATCATATTGAAATGAAAAGATTTTATTTGAAGCATTTTTATTAATTAAAATAATCATAAATACCGATATGATGAAATATTTTCGAGACGCAGCTCTTGAACCACTGTATTCATGGTTCCTCTCTCCTCACGACGTCGAATCCATTTTCTGTCAGTTCCTCGATGCCTTTTGAGAGGTGAGCTGTCTTCTTTCATGCAAATAGTAAAACATGCTCCTAATCTCTTCGTCTGCCATGATGTCAACAAACGAGGAGGCGGTGCGAAAGAAAGTAAGTCTAAGTTAATTGGTCGGTTGTAAATGTCACTATATTTCATTTGCGCATGTCTGCCGGATAAGTCGCTCTAGCAACTCGCTTACGACCTAATGACGTCACATCGTAAGTATGACAAGCAGGCGCAACGGTCGCGCGTTGTTCCACGCGCCGGAACGGTACACATGCCAGATACAACCGAGGTAACATATGCGCAAGCGCCAGAATAGCACAGATTATCGGCTTAAATATATCCTCCGAACAGTTCCTAGCAGAATGGCTTGGTAGCGTAGTGGTGAGAAAGATTGAAAGAGAGCGAGCAGGGTTAAGCAGGTAGAGGTGTAGGCTCAAAACGGGTCGGTGACAACTAGAAACTAAGGTCGTAGAGGGAAGGGGGTAAGTGAAGAGGAGATAGATAGATAAGGAGGGAGGGAGGTTGTCATTGGGGAAAAAGAGAAGGGAGATTATAAAAATGGCCGAAAATAGATGGCGCCATGCAAAAAAGCGCGCGGGCGCGCGCTAATCTTTTCCGCGCGCCGGTGACGCCAATAAAAGGCGCCACGCCATATAGGTGCGCGTGCATACCTTTTTACGCGCGCCAGTGAACTTTCGGCCTCTGTATCTCCTTTGACCCCTGGTCCTATGGGGTTATTTTCTTGTCTCGATCCCCCCTATCGATCGGTACCATTTTTGCCGGGCTTTACGAAACATGCAATTTTACCGTTTTCTTATAATATTTCTAGAGTTCAATATTGTATCTCAGACCGCTGAGGTCACGTGATAGCCTTGCTAACGGTTCGCGCGGAGGCCTGTCTTTCTCGTTGGCCACGGTAAGCAACCTGTGGCCCTAGTCTCGAGTTTATCGTGTTACAACGCATTCGTGTTAGCTGTATCACGTGACCACCAAACACGAATGCGTTGTAACACGATAAACTCGAGACTAGGACCCCTGGTCGACTAGTTTTCTACCGGCCTAAGGGAAGTAACGACTTGCTGAAGCAGATTTCTTCTGCAAACGCTCGCGTGGAACATGAACTCAATGACGTCACTTTTCTTCGCGTTTACGTTCGGGTATAACACGAATGCGTTGTAACACGATAAACTCGAGACTAGGGCCCCTGGTCGACTAGTTTGTTACCGGCCTAAGGGAAGTAACGACTTGCTGAAACAGATTTCTTCTACAAACGCACGTGTGGAACATGAACTCAATTGTAAATGTCACTATATTTTATTTGCGCATGTCTGCAAGATAAGTCGTTCTAGCAACCTGCTTACGACCTAATGACGTCACATCGTAGGCAACCTAGTCGACTAGTTTGCTACCGGCCTTATAGGTTTGTCAGTAGGTGCCTATGTTACTATCGCAAATGTACAATGTCTGATGTGGACATTGTCCATTACGTACTATAATATAACTTTATTTATGAAAGAGCACACGTGAACACTCAGTAGTTGCCTATGTTACTATCGCGAATGTACAATGTCTAATGTGGACATTGTCCATTATATACTATAACTTTATTTATGAAAGGGCACATGTGAACACTATCTGGGGCAAGCCATAATGTAAAATTAGTTGAATATTCTGTATTAAAATTTGAGTACTTAATTCGGATGACCAGCTCTATATATAGAATTATAAAATAAAGATTAATTTCGCCTATAAAAAGGGGCCAGTGGCACAACGGATAACGCATCTCACTACGGATAAGAAAATTCTATCTTTTGAGTCCTGCCTTCTCGTAATGTAATTTTTTTTAAATGCGATGCAGGGAAAACTATCAATTAATGCTGGTTTATTCAAATATCAATGTTATTAATTTTCGTGGATTATTTTTGCCAGTGAAAAATATATTTCTATAAAAGGAATTATCCTGTCAGTAGGTGCCTATGTTACTATCGCGAATGTACAATGTCTAATGTGGACATTGTCCAACAAAAAGAAGATTTTTAAAAGAAATTCTTTGCTAATCGATACAACCAGCCATTTAATGACAATTAATTTAATGGGAAGAAGTTTGGAAGATTTCTACGCTACTCCGCATGTTAAATCCTGGCTAAGACAAGGTCATCATGTGGCTAGTGATAAACGTGTGAAAGAAAAGGTCCCCAAGACAACTTGCAAAAACCAAAGTATGATATGGAAATTATTGGACTAGAATTATGACCCGAATAATGTTTGTTTTGGCTTCGATAATAATTATAGCTGTGTCCATTATTATATTATAATAATACTGAACACTATGTGGGGCAAGCCATAATGTAAAATTAATTGAATATTCTGTATTAAAATTTGACTGCTTAATTCGGATGACCAGATCTATATATAGAATTGTAAAATACAGATTAATTTCGCCTATAAAAAAGGGGCCAGTGGCACAACGGATAACACATCTCACTACGGATCAGAAGATTCTATCTTTGAATCCTGCCTTCTCGTAATGTAATTTTTTTTTAAATGCGATGCAGGGAAAACTATTAATTAATGCTGTTTTATTCAAATATCAATGTTATTAATTTTCGTGGATTATTTTCGACAGTGAAAAATATTTTTCTATAAAAGGAATTATTCGTTTGAAACGGATAATTTCTTTTATAGAATTACAATTTATGTTGTTTTACGATAGAAATAATTCTGGAAAAATCTGAAATGCTCTTTAAAGACAATCTTACAAAGAATACAATAGTAATTTATCTCAGAATAAATTACCTAGCCAGATATTAGCGTGAAAATGTCTTTTTATAATTTGAAAGATTTAAATATGTACTTTCCAACTTGCAAATTAAATGAAGTATATTTGTAATATATGAGTTCGTTACCGTTTGGAATCTAAGAAGTAACAAATAACTAGTTATGGAATTTACTATCATACGATTATTACAATTGATTGTAACAGCTTTTGTCATGATATTTTCTAACATATCGTTGTGACGTTACCTGATTTGTAACTTACTCTGTAACGGTGAATAACGACTAGGCATTATCACACATCATCAATGTTATTAATTTTCGTGGATTATTTTTGCCAGTGAAAAATATTTTTCTATAAAAAAATTATCCGTTTGAAAGGGATAATTTCTTTTATAGAATTACAATTTATGTTGTTTTACGATAGAAATAATTCTGGAAAAATCTGAAATGCTCTTTAAAGACAATCTTACAAAGAATACAATAGTAATTTATCTCAGAATAAATTACCTTAGCCAGATATTAGCGTGAAAATGTCTTTTTATAATTTGAAAAATTTAAATATGTACTTTCCAACTTGCAAATTAAATGAAGTATATTTGCAATGATATTAGCGTGAAAATGTCTTTTTATAATTTCAAAAATTTAAATATGTACTTTCCAACTTGCAAATTAAATGAAGTATATTTGTAATACAGTATATGAGTTCGCTACCGTTTGGAATCTAAGAAGTAACAAATAATTAGTTATGGAATTATTACAATTGATTGTAGCAGCTTGTGTCATGATATTTTTTAACATATCGTTGTGACGTTACCTGATTTGTAACTTACTCTGTAACGGTGAATAACGGCTAGGCATTATAAATAAATAATTTAGATTCATTATAAAATGAATATTCTCAGAACATAAAAGCATTACATTCCACAATTCCAAAACAATGTTTATTTGTTTGTCTTTTTAGCTGTACGAATAGCTACGTTTCAGAATAGCATTTTTCCTCTAGAATTATCATTATAATCCCATATGGGTCAAATTTAACTTTCTAGGAAAGTTTCAGCAGTAAATCCACATACCTAAGTTTTTAAAAACCCATCCGATGCCAATTAATCTGAAATATGCTGATCAGAACTGGATTCAGTTAGTGCAGCGCCAATTGGATATTTCTCGCGGAGCCCTCCAAGTATGGTTTATATGCAAAAATATGAATATTCTCAGAACATAAAAGCATTTACTTTACATTCCACAATTCCAAAACAATGTTTGTTTGTTTGACTTTTTAGCTATACGAATACGAAGTTTCAGAACAGCATTTTTCCTCTAGAATTATCATTATAATCCCATATGGGTCAAATTTAACTTTCTAGGAAAGTTTCAGCAGTAAATCCACATACCCAAGTTTTTAAAACCCATCCGATGCGAATTAATATGAAACATGCTGATCAGAACTGGATTCAGTTAGTGCAGCGCCAATTGGATATTTCTCGCGGAGCCCTCCAAGTATGGTTTATATGTATAAATAAAATAAGTAACGTTTCTAAAATAAATCCACATTTTTTATTAATCATTTGATTTCTCTGCACGCATAAATGCATTCAGCTAAAATTTTCGGTTCAGAATACCGACGCATACAAGGTGCATCTAACCACCCGTACCACCTTTTTCTCGGAAACGCAATCAGATAAGAAGTAAGAAGAAAAATTTTGTGGGTCCAGTACAAGTAGGGGCACAAGAAATCAACTTTGAAATCTCCAATGAAAACGTATGCCGATTTAGGCATAATTGGATAGAACTGTAAAAATCAACTTTTCTGAAAGTTTTTTAGTATCACCTACGGATTGCGAGATATTACATAAAAGAAAGATGCTGCCAGATGTACTGCCGATTGGGTTATTCAAGCAATCAGAAAAAGAAAAATCTGAAATAGGGGGTCGGCGTACATCCGTGGTGCTCATAAAGAGCTGAAACAAGTCGGGAAATCTTTGTTCTTGAGTATGACTCCGTGCCGAATTGTGATGGCGAAAGACTTGTCCCGCTTGCAGTTGGAATATTACCACCGAGTACCTGAATTGGCCTTAAATATGCATAATACTGCTCTTTGCTGCTTCAATAGTATTCCGCATTGCACACAAATGCCCTCTGTCAGATTCTTCTTATTGCTTGAATAATCCAATCGGCGGTACATGTGGAGGCATCTTTTTTTTTTGTAATATATAGAAGCACCAGAACTCAGTTGTTTATAGTCATAAAATAAGTAACGTTTCTAAAATAAATCCACATTTTTTAATTAATCATTTGATTTCTCGGTACGCATAAATGCATTCAGCTAAAATTTTCGGTTCAGAATACCGACTCATACAAGATGCATCTTACCACCCGTATCACCTTTTTTCTCGGAAACGCAATCAGATAGGAAGTAAGAAGAAAAATTTTGTGGGTCCAGTACAAGTAGGGGCACAAGAAATCAACTTTGAAATCTCCAATGAAAACGTATGCCGATTTAGGCATAATTGGATAGAACTGTAAAAACCAACTTTTCTGAAAAATTTTAGTATCACCTACGTATTGCGAGATATTACATAAAAGAAAGATGTATTGCCGATTGGGTTATTCAAGCAACCAGAAAAAGAAAAATCGGAAATAGGGCGTCGGCGTACATCCATGGTGTTCATAAAGAGCTGAAACAAGTCGGGAAATCTTTGTTCTTGAGTATGACTCCGTGCCGAATTGTGATGGCGAAAGACTTGTCCCGCTTGCAGTTGGAATATTACCACCGAGTACCTGAATTGGCCTTAAAATATGCATAATACTGCTCTTTGCTGCTTCAATAGTATTCCGCATTGCACACAAATGATGGTACATGTGGCGGCATCTTTTTTTGTAATATCTCATACAGTCCGTAGATGATATTAAAAAACTTTCAAAAGTTGTCTGGTTTTTATAGTTCTATCCATTTACAGTCGATTCCGCTTAATTAGGACACGTTGGGACTAATCCATTTTGACCCAAATAAGCGACTGCCCCAATTAAACGATCTAATAATAAATTCAAAAATGAAATATGTAATACGTAGGTAAATAAATAAATAGATAAAAAAATAGTAATTGCATACACGATCTAATAATAAATTCTAAAATAAAATATGTAATAAGTAGGTAAATAAATAAATAGATAAAAAATAGTAATTGCATACCTATTTAATGCTTTATTAAACCAAAATACAGATAATGGGTTGTGATATCCACGCCTCGCCCGCTAATTATAGAAAACTATTGATTTAATGATTCTTCGACTTCTGGATCTTTTCTATCATGCTTTCTTTTGGATGTTGACCATTCGTCGAGCAGTTGATTTTCTTGTTGTTGGAGATGCGCTTTAGTAGATTTTGATACACTAGTTATACAGCGAGTCAAGTGTAGTCTTTTGATTTTGATACACCAGTTGTATCAGTAAGTCTGTGTAGGAGAAGCGCTATGATAAATTTTGGTATACCAGTTATACCAGTGGTCTACAACGGCCTTTTGATTTTGGTACACCAGTTATATCAGCGAGTCTACGATAGCTTTATTTTAAATAGTGGCTTTTAATTTTATCCAGCAAAGCAATTTTACTTGAAAGTGTAAAATCTTTTCTTGGCATCTTGGGAAAGATTTCAAAAATTTTAAGTAAAATCGACAGTGTAAATGAATATCGCTAGGTACAGAATATAGTAACAGTAGACTCATAAGCAGACGTATACTTGACAGACACACGACGATAGATAACTGATTCGCATCACGCTAGAGTTGCCAAATATTAGTGTACGTAATGTTGATAATTGAATTTAAGAATAATAATTTAAGAATAATTGAGTTCTTAATGAATTTAAGAATTTCACAATCAGTAACATTGTTAATAACTTTATATTTTAAGTGACGTCTCAATATTAACATTACCCCACCTGCTCTAGAATCGCTATCTCTTCTGATACAGTTGAAATCGTTTGACAAAAATTCAGTATTCAAAATATCTTCATTCAACCATGTCTCTGTAAACAGTAAAACATCATAAACAGAATCAGTTATAAAACATTTCAAGTTAGATAAAAATCTGACTACTATCTGACAGTTCTGATAAAAACAATTAATATAACCTTGGTCCTTAAATTTTGACATTCTTATTATCATTTAAATTGGAATTTCTATTGATCTTTATAGGAAAATAATTCTTAATCAAACAACCATCTGGCCAAATCTCAGGATCACTTAAAAGTTCAAAATTATCAATATCAGTATCTATAATAAAAGATGAGTACAATAGAGGAAATCTTGACAAAAGTTTTGTAACAATATCAAATATTATCTGATGTTCATTTAAATGGCCTCGTATATCCTCACTTAAAGTATCCGGCGATAAACGTGATATAAATAAAGTTCTTTTAATTGTTTTCTTCCTAACAGTTAATTTTGAAGTTTTCATACGACCAGCAATTTCCTTACATTTAGCATAATTTGATTTCTTTCTCATATTATTACTATCTTCCTGAGTATCAACCAAAGGTTTTCCTATATCATTACTTATTCCTGTCATATTATCAACAACTGTATCCTCATCAACAGCATCTGCATCTTGCTCCTTAATTTTATCTATCATAAAATCAGACGTTAATTTATTTTTTTTCAACTTTATTCCCAAAATCCTTTTTAACAAATTAGCATAACTAACATCATTACTTCTTGACTGTAGATTAGAAGTCACATTTACATACTTTCTTGAATCAGTCAAACTCCCAGAACAACAATCAGAAATAATATTCGACTGCAATTCTTTACAACCTATAAATTGAACAGCGCTTTTACCGCAGCCAATCCATAAGCGGCGGTCCCGCCCCACCACCGCTTGGATGACGGTGAACCAAAGTCTGGGATAAGCTGGCTTTTACCCCAGCCAATCCATAAACGGCGGTCCCGCCCCACCGCCGCTTGGATGGCCGGGAACCCAAGTCTGGGATAAGCTGGCTTTTACCCCAGCCACCCACATAAGCGGCGGTCCCGTCCCACCGCCGCCAGGATGGCCGGGAACCCAAGTCTGGGATAAGCCCGCTTTTATCCCAGCCATCCACCTATAGAATTTATCCTTGCAGGAAAAGAATCTCGAAATAAAAATATTAATGTTTAATTATTGGTAAATGAAAAGTTAATGATTCAAACCCGCACAAAAGAAAAATTTTAGATAATAAAATTAAACAGAGTGTAGTAAATTAAAAAGCGACATTCGGTTGACACGAAGAAAATGTTTGCGGTAAAGTTTATTATGAACAAAAGCACACATTGGTGATAAATGCTTAAAATGATAGCAATGTTTTAGAAGGATAAGCTGGCTTTTACCCCAACCAATCCATAAGCGGCGGTCCCGCTCCACCGCCGCCAGGATGGACGGTAACCCAAGTCTGGGATAAGCTGACTTTTACCCCAGCCACCCACATAAGCTGCGGTCCCGCCCCACAGCCGCTAGGATGGCCGGAAACCCAAGTCTGGGATAAGCCCGCTTTTACCGCAGCCAATCCATAAGCCGCGGTCCCGCCCCACCACCGCTTGGATGACGGAGAACCAAAGTCTGGGATAAGCTGGCTTTTACCCCAGCCAATCCATAAGCGGCGGTCCCGCCCCACCGCCGCCAGGATGGCCGGGAACCCAAGTCTGGGATAAGCTGGCTTTTACCCCAGCCACCCAAATAAGCGGCGGTCCCGCCCCACCGCCCCCAGGATGGCCGGGAACCCAAGTCTGGGATAAGCCTACTTTTACCCCAACCAATCCATAAGCGGCGGTTCCGCCCCACCGCCGCCAGGATTTCTTCTTTATGGCTTTTCCTAGTTTTTCACGAATTTTCCAACAACAATTGTTTTTCCGAAAAGATATTATTATCATTGTTGCATTTCGAGTATTGTTAGTAAATTTCGATTTTTTTTAAATTTATAATTCCTATTTTTGAAATATTTTAAAGCTGTGCTAATTTATACAAAACGCCGTTTGCATTATGTTTTGCGCCGATGCCTTGTTGGTCGTACTAACGCCTACATTCATTGGCGCTTTCCAAACATTTCTTAATTACTTCGTAAATTCTTATCTAGTATTTGATCTACTCTCCTTTTCCTTAGTTGTACAGTTTATGGTTGGTCAGCCATTATCATAATACATTATGTCCTGGAAAAGCAACGTCGATGCGACCATTTTAAGATTTGTCTTTTCTATATTTAAGAATTTCAAAAATCCGAGATAAAGTAGCCACGTTCAACACCGTGTTTTCCCACATCTTAGTTTTTCGAGGGACGAAAAGTCGTTTTTATATACTAGTTATCTCCTGTCCACTACCTGCCCAAATTAACCAAAAAAGAAACATTTCGATAAATCGAGAATCGCAATAATCGAAACCGCGATAATCGAGGTATTCCTGTATATGCATTTTTATTAGCCTACTTTTTTCTAAAATGACGCTTTAAGATCGTGTTATCCTCAATCCCGTAAGCTACTCTCATTAATAACTTCTGAATTAATTACAATAAAACCTCGTTAATTCGATATCGCTTACTTCAACGTGCAATATTCGCTAATCCGAACTAAACTACAGTCTTCATATCAAACTATATATTCTTTATTATTCGTGTATAAAAAAAAATATTCCAAAACTATATTGAAAGAGTTATCGGGATTACAGTATAATACTCGAAAACTTAGTGACAGTTCAAAGATTTAATTCTTTATAAATTAATCTGGAATCAAGAGTGTAGATGAAAAACTGAATAGGCCCTATAGAAAATTGCCAAAGTAATATTGTACGTTTGATTTAATAACATATTCTGAAATAATTATAATATCCAATTTTTTTTTATCCCGAGTACTTCGAATTAATAAGTTTTTTTACACTATCAGATTTTCATAAAATTCGGTATGCATATTCTGCCATTAAAAGTGAATTCGATTCTACATCGTTTTATTCAATAGTTTCATCCATTCATATATTATATAATTCAAATGAAAATTTGAATTATATACTATATATAATTCAAATCTTCTTTTCTTGAAAATTTAGCTTTAATTATTTCCGTTTTCGTTTCGTCGATTAGACGTTACGTTATTGTTAGATTGTTTTGTAGTTAAGTTTTTTTCTAACTTAAATATATTTAAGTTAGAACTTAGAAAAGACCGGAGCTCAGGCAGAACTCTGGAATTTGCAGAATCGCTAACCGTTAGGCCTAGTTATAATTAGAATTAGTGACTTTCGTTCTAAAACGCGACTTTCCAGCTTTTCATA
This sequence comes from Olivierus martensii, assembly GCA_000484575.1. Taxonomy (NCBI): domain Eukaryota; kingdom Metazoa; phylum Arthropoda; class Arachnida; order Scorpiones; family Buthidae; genus Olivierus; species Olivierus martensii. Next base: position 51,026 of record AYEL01061157.1, on the reverse strand, counting down.
ATCAAAATAAACCGACTGCCAGTGTATTTAAGTTTATCTGAATAATAAATTGGAATATGAAGAATTTCATTAGATGAAATTAATTAAATGAAGTGTTAAGAGTTATTCTTTCAATTAAAATAATGCTTGGAAAATGATATTGATATAAGTCTGTATGCTTTTTTTTGTTCCAAACATAAACATGCATAAAAAATTATTGTTTAACCGTTAGGCCTAGTTATAATTAGAATTAGTGACTTTCGTTCTAAAACGCGACTTTCCAGCTTTTCATAATCAAAATAAACCGACTGCCAGTGTATTTAAGTTTATCTGAATAATAAATTGGAATATGAAGAATTTCATTAGATGAAATTAATTAAATGAAGTGTTAAGTTATTCTTTCAATTAAAATAATGCTTGGAAAATGATGTTGATATAAGTCTGTGCGCTTTTTTTTTTTGTTCCAAACATAAACATGCATAAAAAAATTATTGTTCATAAAATCGATAACAGAACATCGTGTATGCCTTGAAAAAAAAAAATGGATTAGATTCGAATTTTAAAATCTTATTTCAATTAATATCAATCCTGGTCTTTGTATCTCATCGGAAACATAAAATTTAATTAAAAATCGGCGGGGAAAAAGTATATGTTGTTAAACTGAAAGACGAGGGTTTTTTAATGATTTTAATGGTATTTTAAAATCTTATTTCAATTAATATCAATCCTGGTCTTTGTATCTCATCGGAAACATACTTTTTCCCCGCCGATTTTTAATTAAACTTTATGTTATTAAACTGAAAGACGAGGGTTTTTTAATGATTTTAATGGTAAAAGTCCTAAATGAATGTTAATATACAGTCGATTCCGCTTAATTGGGACTACTCCATTTTGGCCCAATTAAGCGGCTGCCCCAATTAAACGAAGTAATAATAAATTCTAAAATAAAATATGTAATACGTAAGTAAATAAATAAAAAAGCTAATAATTAGGTACCTATTTTAATGCTTTATTAAAATAGGTACCTAATTATTAGCTTTTTAGCGATCTCCTCTGACTTCGCTTCAATACTCAGCCACTGATATTCACGCCTCGCCCGCTATAGAAAACCATTGATCTAATGCTTCTTCGACTTCTGGATCCTTTCCATCATACTTTCTTTTGGATGTCCCGGGAATTTCTTTCTGTAATGCCCACTCTTTACGCAGTTGATTTTCTTTTTGTAGGAGATGCGTCTATGGTAGATTTCCATGCAGTTGATTTTCTTGTTGTAGGAGATGTGCTATGGTAGATTTTGAACGCAGTTGATTTTCTTGTTGTAGGAGACGCGCTATGGTAGATTTTGGCTTATTTCAGCCCGCAGTTGATTTTCTTGTTGTAGGAGACGCGTCTATGGTAGATTTTGGTACACCAGTTATATCAGCGAGTCTACAATAGCTTGTATTAAATAGTTAGCTTTTAATTTTATCCAGCAGAGCAATTTTACTCGAAAGTGTAAAATCATTTCTTGGCATCTTGGCAGATTTTAAAATTTTAAATAAAATCGACACTATAAATGAATATCGCTAGATACAGTATATAGTAACAGTAAACTCTTAAGTAGACATATACTTGCCAGACGCACGACGATAATAGACAACTGATTCGCATCACGCTAGTGTTGCCAAATAATAGTGTTGTAATGTTAACATACTTTCGAAAAATCCCTAAAATATATCAAAAATTGCTAAATTCGTTTTCGGCTACTGTCCAATTAAGCGTCTAAATTATGTATTAGTTTATTAGTTTGGTTTCCGTTCTTTGAGAATTGGCCCAATTAAGCGGAATCGACTGTATATCCAAATCGGCATATGTTTCATTGGAAATTTCAAAGATGACCCCTTGTGCCACTACTTCCGGTGGGAACACAAATTTTTTATCATGACCATTCGATTCTTCGGATATACTTTAGTCATCAAAATTTTTCTCACTACTTCCTACCTCATCACGTTTCCGAGAAAAAAAGGGTGGTTTGAGTGGTAAAATACACTCTCTCTATATAAAATATATTTAAAATATGTTTCCGAAATTTAATAATTATAATTTTTATAGCTAATATATAAAATGCGTCTTTAATTTTACGCAATCAATAATGATTTATAGGCAATTGTTCATTATTTTCTAATAGATGATTTGGTATATTGAAAAACAGCAGGTTTGTTGTTTTTTTTTTCTTTAATATTTTATCGATAACAGTTATATCTTTTGGTTATAACATTAAACTGGTGGTTTTACACAGCACTTTTCTCTCAGTAAATGCTCTTTCTGGATTCTCGATAAACCATGATAAGTTATCAAATGGCCTGATCCAATGCAAAATCTAATTTGTTTAACATATAATTTGGGGCATGCATAAATTGAAATTCCATCCGCGACTTTATACAACATATATGAACGAAATATAAGCTTGTGAGCTATAGATTTAAAAATTCGCCAGATTAATTCTGTTCTTTTTTAAAATTTAAATTAAAATGTGAGATTTATATATTTACTGCAAATATGAGAGAAAACAAAGCTGAGTACTGATGAGGCCGTTGCATAATATGGACGAATCGAGTCATTTTTTTTCATCGATAGTGAAGAAAAGTAAGTCATTTTTAAAATAAACAGTCTTATTATTCATTCAACAAATCAGTTAATTTAAACAAAAGTAATTATTATTCAATCATATAAAATGTAAAGCAGTACATCATCATCAACAGAAATTAAAAAAAAAATTATAATTTTATATTGTTCTTGTATATCACATAATATGATTAAACTGAATTAAAAATTTTCTTTTTAGTACTTTCCCACCGTTTCTTGAGTTTGCTTATGAAAATTTTCTCAGTCATATACGTCAGATGACATTAAATTGCATTTATAGTTAGGTGAGTACTTTAGTTGGTATCACATTTAGTATAAACTCAACACAGCTCAGTTAACAAAGAAAATCAGTCAAATAATCGTAAATAAATTTTTACACGCGATTATAAATAATCTATTCGCATATAGTTGAGTCTCTGTAAACCGGCACTTCGCTAGTTCGACACTCTGCGAACCATGTGCGAGAAAGAGAAGCTGACGTAAACAAATTGTCAGTTGCTATATGTTTTGCTCAGGCTTATAGTCGAACTAATTTTTAAGTTCAGTACACTGATTACTGCAAAATAGTGTGTTTTTATAGTATCAGTGTTTGTTATTTATCTTTACATAATGTCACAAATCGGAAAAAGTGAAAAATCAAAACCACAAGACATTGAATGTGGTCGAAAAGGCAGAAATAATTACGAATTAGTGATTTGGCTTCGTTTTATGGTATTTCACCAGCCGCCATTTATGACATTAAAAAATAGGGATAAAATTCAGGTGTTTGTGAAAGATTTGAACACCCAAGAGCAGTGACAGGAAATTCATAAATAAACGGAGCGTATTTGTTTGTGTAATTATATTTTTTTTTTTTTCATTGAAACATCCAATAATCCGAAGAAATCTCTGAAATCCGAAGCACCGTAACCACATGTGTCGGATTATGGAGACTCTACTGTATTTTATAATAGTATGTGATCTAACAGAATATATATATATTTTTGTACTCGAACTCCACAGAATTCCCCATTCTGTTGTGTTTGAATGATAATTGAAATTAATCGATTATTGGCAGATTCTTTGTTCTTCCTAATTCTATCAGTCACGAAAAACAGAGTAAATAGCAAACATCATTTAGAAATGAACAATTAAATTTGCAATAACAATTTTAAAGGAATTCTACGTAAAAAATAATTACTTAGAATTATGACAATAAGTATTTCGGCGACCACCGAGATCTACACTCTTTCCCTACACGACGCTCTTCCGATCTGGCAAACGAAACAAAAAAAATAATAATAATATTAATCACAAAAAATAACGCTATATATAGCTTTTAGCATTCTACAAATTATTTAATAATCTTAAAATGAGCAAAGATTTGATTTAAAGTCAGAGTTTTGTATTCACTTATTAAATATACAGTACTTTAAAAAATTCAAATTTTTAAATAAAATCTTATCGTCCCGTTCTTTCTAATCTCTGTTTAATTATGTCAGATTCTAGAATTTAAACGACCTCCGAAAGCAAATCATGTTGTTCTCCGGATTATCTGCAAAAATAATATAAAATCCGCCCAATATAACTTGATCCTCGGGTAAAACCAAATAAACAGGTTCTAGGATTGTCTATTGTTATGGTTATTAGTCATTTGCTAAGCTTTCAAGGGTAATTAACTATTCTATAGTATTGTATTCTAATTATCAATACTTTATTGTTCAAATATCAATATAGTAGGTGTTTGCTATATATCGACTTCATTAAAGACGTTTGCTAAGGTTTTATAAAATTAGGTTATGTTAATTAAGCCACCATATCACAATTGGAATATGCTGTACCTGGCGGCCATTTTATAGCGTCCACTACAAAGCTCAAAGGAAAATATAAATAAAAAATTTCGCCATGTTGATGATCAGCTAAACGATATCTTTTTCCCCTCCATATATCGTTCTCTTATTTTCTTCCTTCTTTAAGCACTGCTCATCCCTATTACAATTATGTTTTTATTATTGTTAAGTTATACTGTTCGGGATAGTGCTGCTTTAAATTCTTTTTGTAACAATATTTCTTGTTAAAGTCAGTCTATTAATATTACAAATTATTTTAATGGAGAATTTGAAACAGGGCAAAGTTTTGAGGAATCAATCCAGACAAACTGTAGTAAATTGTAACATTTGTGAAAAAAAGAAAAGCGAAACCATAATTCAAAATTATCATTTGCTAAATCATTAAATTGTGCAGCAGAAGCTTGTGGAACTTCAATTTATAAGGTGAAAACAATTAAAAAACAATCTCTGGAAGATAACTTCAACATACCTGGGAAAAAAAAGTTCTAAAAAGCTCCGAAATGGCATTTAGATGATTTTGATAAGTATTTTATTCGTAGAACTAAACGTAATTTTTATATAGAGAAGAAATTAAATAGCAACATTATCAAATTTATTAAACTTAGAGGATATATTTTGATGGAGAAAGTACACCAGCGCCGAATCTAGGGTGAGGCAAGTGAGGCAGTCACCTCGGGCGAAAATAATGAGGGGACACGAAAATGCAGTTGCAATTTCACACACAAGCTTTTAATTATATTTATCTTGACAATTTGTGCTGTAGAGTCGGCTTACAAAAATATAATGGAGTATTTTTATAACTGATAATACTTATCGAGAGAGAGAGAAACCAATACAAATTAAACTGATTAATTGATAAACAATTATCAATGATCTTGCCTCTTTGAATTCAAGAAAAATTAAACTGTAGTTCATATTTATTATATTAAATAGAGTTCATTTTTATTATATTTATTATAAATGTATTTTTAGTAGCATTTTGTTGACTATTTGTTGCTTTGAAAAATGAATAAAATTTTTTGAATGTTTCTCAGTGACTATGTATTTGATAGATCTGATGTCATTACATTCCCAGTTCCAAAGTATTGCCTATGTTTATGTATTAATGCGCTTGATTAAAGAGCAACGATGGTGAAGAGGCGAGTGGGTGCCATTTTTTAATGTTGCCTCAGGAGACAAAATATTTAGATCCGCCGCTGGAATAAGAAGAAAGAAATTTTTACAAGATCTGCCTTTTAAATGGGAAAAACGGAATGGAAGAAAATTTTTGATGGAATCGAATGATATTATAAAATAGAAGAGAGTTTTTAAAGGAAATAAAAAGAAATGATGCATTTCCAAATGCTAAACCCTTCATTTATCAAGATGAAACCTGAAAATGACAGTGTCATATTTCTGTGGACAGTGTGTGTTGCGCATCGGTATTCGAATTACTGTTTCAATTCACAACGGACAAAAATGACATTTTAGGAAAAAAATAAATAAATCTAAAGGACTGGAGAAGTGAAATAAAGCACTGCCCTCTTAAATAAAAGACGTATGGTCACTGTATCTATATACCTAGATGTCCTAATATATCATTACTATTCGATGAACTGCTGCAAAGATTAGAAAACGATTTTTTTGGCTTTGCATAAAGCGTCATCATAAATCTGCCTACATCACAACAAGGCTTGAACAATAAAATTATTTAAAACTGCAATAAAAAATAAAGGATGATTTTTGTACAATTTATTGATTTGTGTGTTATTTTAAGTTTTTATATGCCTGTTTTAAGTGTTATTTTGCATTTGGTTGTAAATAAATTTTTTTTGAAGTATAAAGTTAGAAGTCACGCCGATGAACCAGTCACCTGATTACACTTCAAAAAAATTTTTTTTTCTGAATGACCAGGTATCTGTTCAACTTACTGACTTGAAGATGTCACAGGACCAAACGAGCTCCAAAATAACATATCGCTATGAAATTTTTTGAGTAATTTTGAAAACTATGAAAATGTTCTAAGAAAAATAAACAATAACGTTTGGCAATTTTTTGGCCCCATATAAAGTATAATTAAATAGATTTAACGAAAGTATTCTGAAACTATACAGTCTGAGAATCTTAATGATATTATATATCATTAAAATTCTCAGAATGTGTACTTGTATTATGATGAAAAAAATGCTTTCAGTGCAATAATTTATAAATTCATGAATAATTTGCGCTAATAAACGAAACAGTTCGAAATTAATGATTTAACATCTTTAAATGTTATAGAAATTCGAATAATCTGAGAATTTTCTGGCAGACTTAATTAACGAAGTATAGTACTATTTGTTAAATGATTTCACAAAAAACACATCGATAATTATTCTGAAATGACAAGAATCAAAAACTTAACAGCAATCGGAGTACATAGATCATCATTACAGATTTCCAAATGCAATATTTTGATCCAAAGATTCATAATAATCTCTTATAACTTAATAATTTGGCTCTGTCTTTAGTGAGCTATTAAATATAGTTGCAAATGTGTATTGATTGCTACCGTATATAATAGTTTCACTATTAATTAAATGATATAAACTATATATTTTTGCAATGCCGTAACTAGTTATTTTTGTCTCCTGTACAAGATTTTATTTATGAGCTCATAAACATAAATACACAAATTGTATAAAATAATAATATAGTTCCGCTACTAGTATTGTTATTTACGGTTTAAACAGAAATTTTATTTTGTCCTCCCTCAGCCTGTGTACACTTTTTTCAGATCTAAAGCATTTAAAAACAAATTATGAATAGTTTGTTGCCGACTGATTAGAAAGAAAGAAAACTTAAAGAACTTTATTTACGATAAGACTAATCAATTTCTGATCGATAGTCTTAAAAACTATAAAGAATAAAATAAACGTATGAACTATTTCACAGCACTGTAATCCAACACTTAATTAAAACAACCTTTTCCATATCTCTTAGCCACAGAGCTAGAATATATAGAATACAATACTGTATTCTATATATTCTAGCTCTTCTAAATTTGCGGGGGTATAAAAACAGCCATAAAAAGAAATATCACTTGATATGGCTATTATTAATTAAAAAAGCAGAGTTAAAAGTTGCGGCTTTCAGATCGCCTTTGATGGCAAAATATACCAACCAAATTTAATGAACAGATTAATTTATAAGCTAATAATGCTGTAAATATACTAAAATGCATACAAATGACAAACATAGCCATAAAAAGAAATATCACTTGATATGGCTATTATTAATTAAAAAAGCAGAGTTAAAAGATGCGGCTTTCAGATCGCCTTTTGATGGCAAAATATACCAACCAAATTTAATAAACAGATTAATTTATAAGTTAATAATGCTGTAAATATACTAAAATGCATACAAATGACAAACACAGTAATCTTATGTTTTATTTCCTTTTAAAATAGGCTAAAAAACACATTATTTGTTGTAAAGTAGCCAAACCTAATAACAATTTTATTCAATTTCCTTTTAAAATAGGCTAAAAAACACATTATTTGTTGTAAAGTAGCCAAACCTAATAATATAATTTTATTCAGGTTAATGGTTCTAACACTTCCTAATACGTTCCATCCTTGAAAAATTCTAACAATCTAATTTTATTAATTTAATTCGTTCTTTCATTTTTACAAGCAAAGATTCTTGATAAGGTACAAATAAATATATTTGACTATAAAAATATTCCTTTGCTTTCTAAATTTTTTAAACTACTATTGTCTTAGAATTTTTGCTAGTTCAAAATACCTATAAAAGTTCTAATCATATAATTAAAATACCTTCCTACATACTTTCCGATTGTAAGGATAATGGTCTTAGGTGCAGGATTCTTAAATTCTTAACTTTATTTTATTTATTTTTTTCAACAATAAGGGATTGGTTTCTGAATTTTTAAATCAAAATGAATAGAATACTGTATATATATCATATACATACGGTTTCATAATGAATTTATGCAATTCGTGAAGAGTAATATTTGATAAATTCTACCAATAGAATAAACATGGCGACTTTAATCTTTTATTTCGAACTGTATTTATGAAACGAAGTTATTGCTTTTAAATGATTGCACTTATAGGTTAATTTTTCAATATTGTATCAATTAACAAACGAGAAAGGACTATTAATTATGTTTAAAAAGATGAAAAACATAGGTACACTATCTTCTAAATCAGTGTTTCTTAACCTTTTTTTAAATCAGGACGCACTTATAGAGTAATTTAAACGCTGAGGCGCATTTTAAAATTTCAATTAAATAAAATTAGCCATAAAACTACAAAATAGGAAAATGAGAATCCAGTTTAAAATATCAAACGAAAAAGACTTGACTCAAACATGGAAGCAACGTGCCTATCCATAGCTTTATAAAAAATACAGATTTTATATATATATTGTATATATAAAAATCATAAAACAAACAAATATAGCACTATTTAGCAGAGTAAACAAGAATTAAAGAGTAAAAAAGAATTAATTCTTGTTTACTCTGCTAAATAGTGCTATATTCGTTTGTTTTTATCTTCCAGTATAGCAGAAGTTATGAACACTTTTTATAAAAACATATTTTTTCATTTGCTTGGGGCGCACTGGCTACTTTTCAGAGCGCACCAGTGCGCTCGGGGCGGAGAAACACCATTCTAAATTACCAGTAGGAAAAATAACAACATATTGATAAATCGTTGTATGCACACCTGTCATTCAACCGTTTTGTATCATTTCTTAGAATTATTATGGAAATAACTGACAACAAAGTTAAGTTCTGCTTCTGAGAAGATGTAATTTTGGAGGCGAAACCAATGAGTTTTATGTCCTGAATAAAGGAAATATATTTTTTGCTTTTTTAGGATATAAGCATAATAAATACATGCAAACTAATCTATTATTAATAAAATTATATATTTTTTTAAATATTGAAATCATACAGAGAGCAACAAAAAAAGCGATCCGCTATTTTAAGGTGAAGAATGCAGATCAAAATTATGAAAAAACTTCCTATAAACACAGGTCCGCAAATAAATTTCTATCGAATTATAGCCATTATAACTATTGGTCAAATTGCTCAATGAATAAAAACAATGCATGAAATGATTTATCAATGAAAGGAATACGTTTTAGTTGTCAGAATATATAACAAAATTGCTTCAACCCTACTGATTCGCAAGACCGTAAATCAAGTGCCTTTCTTTTCTTCGGAAGTATAATGTTCCATTACAGCAACTAACATTAAATTGTGATTTTTAAAAAAAATCACAATTTAAAAGTTCAATCGTCTTGTCAATTTGAAAGTTTTCAAATTGACAAGACGATTGAAGGATTGACAATTTGATTGTTAACAACTCAGCAGCGATTCTGGTTGCGGGAATGAAAAGTTTTTTGTTAAGGTTAAGATTTGTTATAAAGTTAAGCTTGCAGCTGTTATAAGATCACTCTTAAGAGTGACCTTATAACAACTTGCAGCTTAACTAACCTGCAACCTTAACCTTCTCTTAATAGAAACTTATAATATATATATATATATATTATAAGCTTATATATATTACCCATTTTTAAGAATGGGTAATATATATCAACCTTAAGATATATATATATATTAAGGTTATATTACCCACTCTTAAGATAGCAGACCACCTTTTTTGTTATACCCTGTATACTTTAAGTGTATGTTCTATATTGCCCATACAAATCGACAATAATAGTCGAATTTTGATAGTGAGATATTGGTTTTTATTCTTTTAATAGAAATTCAAAGAAATTATATTATAGATATTATAAATAAATTAAATGTTGCATAATTATGTTTTCCAAAATTGGCTTTAAATAAGTCTATAAAGTATTCCCACTGGTGTCATAAAAATTTCGAAAATCATATATTGCAAACAAAATTTGTAAATATTCATTTATAATCGATGGATCTAACTAATACAGTGGTTCCCAACCTTTTTTTGGCCATGCCTCACCTAAGCATCTCTAAAATCCTGATGCCCCCTGCGACATATAATTTTTATTATTCAAAAAGTAAACTCCTATTCACGTGAAGGAAACCTAAACAACTTTGTCAAACAAGCTTCCTAAGAACATGGCATCCACGAAAGAGAAAAATAAAAGAACGAAAGGACAGTTGAAATGCTGAAGAAGAAATCACTAAGAAATTGTTAAAATATAATAATACAATGCTCCTTAGATATAACGCTGTTGTTTATACCATGGATTCAGATATACCATGGTTCTTTCCTGTTCCCCATTCGTTTGAAAGAGATTCTGAGAAAAATATAATACATCACATAATCGACATCTATCCGTCACAACACGAGGATGAATTCAGAAAAAAGAAAATTACGAACCTGCTTAGATAAATTGGACAGTTTTCTCTTATTCTCTAATTTAGAATAAATTCTCTTATTCTCTGTTGGTTATAGCGCGGTTGTCTTATAAAGCGGGTCGGATCACCAACCCGCAAACTTGCATTATAACCGGGGACCACTGTAATATGAAGTGATATGTATCAAGACCCTTCCAATAATAATAACTGTGTGTGCACACTAAATACTTTTTTACTTTCTTCTAAGCTCGCCAAACTTATCTTAATCAGAATGTACATGGCAGTCAGTTGGTGACAATGGAGAGGTAAGAAATAAAGGTTATCTAAATTTTTACCTCCTCTCACCACTTTCTCTATTAACGGGCTTTCCCCCCTTTCTATTGTCACCAGCTGACTGCCGTGTACATTTTTGATTTTAAATTAAAAAACGTGTATGTCACAATATATATTTATATAATGTATATGAGGCCCCTAGAACCATAAGAAATGCAAAAAATCACTGTTAACAACTCATGGAGAGATTCCCCACTTGTAGGGCGTGCGCCCCACGTTGGGAATCACTGAACACTCCATTTCTGGGTATTCCATCATACCGTCACAAATCTGGCGGCCATTTTGAGGGTATGTTATATAAATGTTCTGAAACACATCTGTCGCATACAAATGGCATATAATCATCTGAAAGTATTTTAGAAGAACTTTAAAAGTTTTTATTTGTTTTCGCATTGTGTCCTACAAATTATCTCAAAACAAAAATATCGCAAGACACTGAACTTCTTGACAACCTTTCCTTTTTACCTGTATTGCGCCTATGATTGTGCCATAACTGATTCTGCCATCTTTACGCATTCCTTTTAAGGATGACAGCGATTAAACTTCAAAATTTATACTTAAAAAATATTTTACCGTATAAAAGATATGATAATGAAAGCTTTTTGGAAAAATATTACTTACCTATTTAAAAATTTCAATTATTTTTAACTTTATACCTTGTTAAGATACTGATCCTCACCCTTGTCGACTCTAATTGGTTTTGAATCCAAAAATTACCACCAGAGGTCATAGAATTATTATTCTAATTTGCCGTTTTTTACAAATTAATTTTGGAATAGTTTTAAATTGCACATCTTAAAACTTATATTTAATGTAAAGATTATTTTTATTTTTAATATATTATAAAGTGGCAATTCGGACCGATCCACCAATGGGCCAGAATCAAGTCAAAACGGGACAAAATTATTTTATAAATGTATTATTTTTATGATACACAAAATCAATATTAATATATATATTTATACATTTTCCTTAAATTAAAATAATTTTCATATCAAAATACAATTTTATATTTCAACGTCATCACAACGCCTTGGAAATAATACAAGGATAATCGTTTTTTATTTTGGCTTCATTATCTTTTTATACTTATAAGATGTCAGAAATATATCACAAATACTATAATATTCCTCACCAATAAATACCTGTTTATATTAATCTATACCATTATCAAAACTCCATTTATTGATCATCATGAGATTTTGTGATTAAAAGAGAACTGATTTGTGAATATTTGATGCTCTGAATAATTCACCTGCCTAAAGATTTTTAAAAAAATACTGTAATTTTCTCCTCTATTGACTTCCATCACAGTAATATCATCATTTTCTGGATAACAAATTTTTGCCTCTTATGTCTCTATTATATGTTAGGTATAAATCTGTTTCTATTTTTTGCATGAAGTTTTAATAAAATATATTGGCCTTTAGATAACTTTACATCAATTAAAAGAGTCAAAGTATCATCATTTGTATATAATATTTATCACATCTTATCATGAAGGGCTACATTTCTTAAATGTTAAAATTTTTACAGCACGAACTGGTATAGTAAGTATATTTTCTATTAATTAAATTGCATCCATTTCACCAGATACCTTAAGACTTGAGTATCACATTCATGCTTAACAGAACTAACAATTTCTTTAAGGCATTCAATTTTTTTCATTTTGTATTCTTGCAAGATTCATTGAATAATTTTCTTAGACAGTCAGTGGATTACACATTTCAGAACATCCAGCAACAGTCATATCTTGAGATTAAGCACATGGAAACCATTGTAATTCTTGATCTAGCTAATTGATATGTTCTTTTAAAAATTGTTTTTCATTTTCACTTTAATAAAGATAGAAAAAACTTATAAAATTATTAAAAAATGTTCTGATCTTTTTCTTCAATTCCAAGGAGAAATCTGCAGGACAATTGTCATGTTGTTATAATTCTAATAGTATATATAATCATTAAATAACTGAGTTATTATAAATATCATGGTTCAGTAATATTTCATTATGTGTCTATTTAAAAATCAGCATCTTTCTGGAACAACAATGAAAAGTACTTAAACATTTAAAGTTGCAAATTAAAAAGAAAGGTGCAAACATGTGCAGCTAAAATTCCCATTAACATATTCTACAATGTCTGATTAAGAATTAAAAGCAAAAGTTTCTGTGACATCAGTTGACACACAAAATTTTGATGAATTTAGTATACTATATACATAAATTTCATTCCAGAATATAGCTAATGATATCCATAACATATTTTAAACTTATCAATATCTGAACTATGCTTCTTGAAACACTCTTTGCAATAAATTTTTTTTTGCTATTCTTAATTATTCACTAATAGAGACATTATTCTATTTCAACAATATCATATGCTCTCATGGTGATCAGTCAGATTGGAACAAAACAGGATAGACAAGTTAGACATGATTTTCATCCAAGAAAAATTTTCCAAGGGGTGAGATAGTAAATTGATTCCAGGTTTTCTTATTGAAAAGTCAAAGTGTTTCCATGCAGTAAATCTGAACAATTATCCTGTTGCAATATTGTTCAACAGAGTATTCATAGACAATATTCTAAGTTTGAGATAATATTCATTTTAATTAAAATGTGATTACATCTAGTTTTCTACAATTATTATTAAAGTTTTCAATTGAAGAGTGTGATCTCAAAACGCATTCAGTCCATTTTGGTCATTTTTTATTTGATGCAAATACAGTGGATTCTATTTAATTGGGACACTGGTTGGGACAGCCGCGTAATTGGGACAAATCTCAAAGAACGGAAACCAAATAATTTGAATACAGTGGATTCCGCTTAATTGGTACATCGGTTAATTAGAAGGATTATTAAGAAGTGTTTAAAAGTAATATATATATACAGTGGATTCTATACAGTGGATTTCGCTTAATTGGGACACCGGTTAATTGGGACAGCCGTTTACATTGCAATACAGTAGGTCCTCATTTAATATTGTCCAAGTTAACACAAAACAGTCGATTCTGCTTAATTGGACCACCAAGAGAACTGGCTGAGCAGGGCCATAGAAAACTGAAAATGTTACCAGAGATTATTATTAATACAGTGGATTCCGCTTAACTGGGGCAACGCATAATTGCGAATCTGAAAGAACGAAAACCAAACTAATAAACTAATACAAAATTTAAACACTTAATTGGGACAGTAATAGAAAAGGAATTTTCAATTTTGATATATTTTAGGATTTTTTGAAAGTATGGCATATATACATTTTTGATATATTTTAGGGATTTTTCCAAAGTATGGCTACACATACATATTTAATCTTTGCCAAGATGTCAAGAAAGGATTTTACATTCAAGTAAAATTACCTGGCTGAATAAAATTAAAAGCCAGCCATTTAATACAAGCTATCATAGACTCTAAAATTAAAAGCCAGCCATTTAATACAAGCTATCGTAGACTCTCTGAAATAAACCAAAATCTACCATAGAAAACCAGCCATTTAATACAAGCCATCGTAGACTCACTGAAATAAACCAAAATCTACCGTAGTGTAATACAAGCCATCGTAGACTCACTGAAATAAACCAAAATCTACCATAGATACAAGCTATCGTAGACTCGCTGAAATAAACCAAAATCTATCATAGACGTGTCTCCTACAAAAAGAAAATCAACTGCGAGGAGTGGGCATTACAAAAGAAATTCCAGAAACATCGAAAATAAAGCATGATGGAAAGGATTCAGAAGTCGAAGAAGCATTAAATCAATGGATTTCTATAGTTAGCGGGGAGGTGTGAATATCAGCGGCCCAGAATTGAAGATGGAGATCGGTAAAAAACTAATAATTAGATACCTATTTTAAAAAATCATTAAAATAGGTACCTTATTATTATTTTTTTACCTATTATTTATTTACCTATGAATTACATATTTTATTTTAGAATTTATTATTACTTCGTTTAATTGGGACAAAATGGCTTGGCCCGACATGTCTCAATTAAGCGGAATCCATTGTACATAATCGCTTCTTCTTGTACATACTCCTGATAATCAGGTCCTCCGTAATCTGAAAGAGCAATTAGAACGTTATAGTAACTCAAAATATAAATAATATAGTTTCAACTTTGAAAACACTTTTACCTGTCTGCACAAATGCAGACGCTACACAAAACAATAGAAAGTTTTCCAATAACTTCATGGCTGACGCTTTCCTTGGCTGGGAACTGCGCACGTCCAGGAAACAAATTTTTTATATATTTTGTTGACTGTTTATTTATACAATTAGCAGAGTAGTTCCTAACACTTACCTCAGGTAATAAGAAGTGATTCCTTTTATAATCGTAATTTATCAACATTTTTTCGTTGTTTTGATAAGCCCGTCGATTCTATAAATACTTTATTTGATAAATCCATTGCGGTTGCTCAACATATTTGTGTGAACATCTGCTCACGTTACGAAACACATTATAATATGCAAAAAATTGTAATTAACAGAACGAATCCAATTTAAAATATTCATTTGTTTGCGACACTCAAAATTCTTGTATTATTTTAAATCGAACATCGTGTACTATAGAAACCGATTATTTTTCTGCGTTTTCAATATCCGCGGCGATATTTTATTAGACCAATTCTCTGTACCTGAGACAACTAATTTAAATGTGAGATTTGTGTTAATTATAGCTTGAGATGAACGAGACAGGAATTGCCTCGAGTTAGCGGAAACATGTATGAGTTACCTTAGGAACCTTCTGACGAATAGTAGAAATGCGGATTGTTTAGTTTAGTAAATATAATTCCTTAATCAATAGGCACGATGACTGACTACAGACTATTAGTATGTATAAACTGACGAGAATACTAATATTTTCGAAAAAAGAAAGTTTTCTGGGGTTAATTGAACCCCAGAAAACTTGTATGCTATGTACCATTGCCATGGTACTGTATGCTATGTACCATTGCTTTTAACACTTATTTATTTACCTCCGATCGATCTTGTCGGAACTTCTGTCATAAATGGAAGGACTATTTGTAAATCTTTAATATCATAATTTTAATTTCTCGTCAGAAACTTGTATAGAACTATATTTTAACTACAAACTTTTAAGAATTTATTTTGTAAAAGTTGACAAAACTAACCTAAAAATTATTCTTTTTGAACGATGTTTGAGATGGGGAGAGGGGATAAATATTGAAGTGTTTAACAAAGAAACTCGTAAACAATACCTAGGAGAGCAGAACCGGCTTAACCCGATAAGCAGACGATGCACCTCATCGTGGCGCCTTCGGTAGGAGTTCTAAGGGCGCTGAGTAGAAAACTGCATCCTAGACCCCTAGACCAGTAATATAGAAGAGAAACAAACCAACGGATCCAATGACTGGAGGTCATAAATCCCGATCAAAGTCAATCAGTATAACTATATTCTAACCGTTTTCTCTCTGCCAATCCAACACAAAACATTATCTCCCTCGACAAATTAAGAATCGAGTTTCGATTCGAATCTTCTCTTCGGTTTAACAGATTGGAGTTTTAACAGTTTAGCATAAAACTCAGCTATCTCTCGCTTACAGTTCTAAATTTTACTCCTACTTAATTCTCTTTCATCTCGCTAAATTACTTCAATTTGTGTCCGTTGCTAGACTATCGTTTGGTGTTCGTCAGTGCTTTTGTCTTCAATCCAAGAAACTAAAAAAAAATATTTATTATTAAAGAAAAACGTCTCATTTGCCGCACGACGCTGACCTGAAACTTTAATGTACAGCAGGCCAAATAATCCACTAGATAAAATATGCAAGAGTATAGTAGCCATAACAATAGCCTCAAGAACAGATTAAAATTACAGTATTGAACAATTTTAAAATATTTTGTCTACAGTCTTCAAAAACTATAATTTATATACAGTAATGAAAAAGACATAATGGATTTATAGGTATGAAAGCCGTTCGTAGAGCTAGCCCTTCAAAGCAGACTCCGAATGGCAGACAATCTCTTTGGAGAAAAAAAGGAATGGGCAGAGGGATGGGCATAAAATATAAATGAGTCGATCTAGCTAAGGATTAATATGGTCGAAATGAAACGACAGAAGCAAAGATTTTGAGAAGGACCAATAAAAAGCATAATGGATTTAAAGGTAGGAGGGCTGTTCGTAGAGTTGGCCCTTCGTGGCCGACTATGAACGGCAGAAAATCTCTTTGAAGAGTCGAAGGAATAGATACAGGAGGGAGAGCTTAAAAAAACTGACTATTGTGAAGATGGGTTACTGTGACCGAGATCAAACGACAGAATAGTTTTTGAAAAGAAATAAAAAAAGAGGTAATTGATTAAAAGGTAGATGAGCCGTTCATAAAGTTGGCTCACCATGGCCGACTCCTTAAGGTAGAAAAACTCATTGAAAGAAGGAATGAGCATAAACAGGAGATATATATGATAATGGAGATGGAGTACTGTGGCCGTGTCAGAATGTTAGTAGAAATATTTTGGAGAAGAGTAGAACTAACCAGGATTTAAAGAATCGCTTACAGCAGGGAAGAGATGGGGTAGACGTTAGTTTATTTTTGGAAGCGATGCCTCATGACGACCGATTGCGAAAACCTAAGCTGTAAAAATTTTAATTAAATACCAAAAATATAGTGCCTGGAGGCATTAAGATGTAAGAATCTGTTTCTCGGGATTAGTTATTTCAGTCTGAAATCATCGAAAAATTGTATCAACAGGAAGGCCCCAGAACTTTCCCATGAAGTAATTAAAGAAATGTTTGAACTTCCCCATGAGTGCACTGTACTTATGGGGAAGTTCAAACATTTACTTTTCACTGCAATCGATTCTTGTTATTCGCGGTAGTTATGTTCTGTAAATTCTTCACGAATACTGAACAATTGTGTGTATGGGAAATATAGGGTTAGTTTGCCACTCAGCGATAATCTGTGAATAAGTGCAAAAGTGCCATGAAAATCGAATCTGTGATTACAAATAAATTTTCAGGAATAGTCAAAAACGTGAATAGGGAATCCGCAAATACTGAGAATTGACTGTATTTTAATACTTAAATCAAAATAAGTTTAGTTTTTCTTCTAATGAAGAATGAGTGTTATTGAAAACATGTTCAGTCTTGGACTTAGCAAGTTTCCATTAACACCATTATATTTAGTCATCATGTATTTAAAAACTAATGATGATTGATTTCAAGATTCTACTGTGAAGTGCATGTATATGAATTAGAAACAGATATCTGGTAGTAGATAATCATTCACATGAAGTATTTTCTCAATTCATATTTTGCTTCTCCTGAAAATTAACAAAAATGGACTGAACAGGTTTTGGGATCATGCTCTTCAATTTGTCTTCTGCTTCTTTTGCAAGGAAACATAAGAAAATAGGATTTTATTCTGTTCTGCAAATTGAAAACAATCTTAAATTCTTCAGAATTTTCTGAAAACAATTTTCTGAATTTTCTGAAAACAATCTTAAATTCTGCAGATTGAAAACAATCTTAAAAAAAAAATTCTTAATTATTTTAGTTTTTGCTCACAAGGTAAAGCAAAACAATATTTAACAAAAACCTATCATATCTATATTATTTTTTCCTATACATAAAATATTTAATATCTTGATTTCAGTTGTTTGGAATTTATATGTCAAATCATTAACTCCTTATAATTTGAATAATTATGGATATATTCAGATATTTTATTATTTATTTATTTATTAATATTAAATAGTTTGTTAAAAAATTACCTTTTTTTCTATCTAATACAACATTTAATGGTCAAATACCACTTCTAATCCAATTCTGTTTTATTTCTATGTCATTTCTAATGATAATTTGGTATAAAAACATTAAAAAAGTTTTTGCTTTTAATTTTTGATATAGTAATGATTTTCAAATATAATTCAAAAAATTATTAAATTTTTAATGAATAATTTTATTTCAACTGTTAAAAATAATATAATTCTTTGGATGATAATTTTTGGATAATTAGTGTCTGGATATATTCAGAAGTCTTTTTTTCCATTTTTGAAAAAAAAAATGAATAAAATTTTTGGAAATATCTTAAAAATGAAAAAACATTTATGACAGGTAATTTTAAGCTTCATTAATATTTATCATTTCAACATTTTTAGGATTAATTTACATTTTTATTTCAATTAAATATATTCAAAAATCAAAATACTGGTAAATATACTTTCATATAAATGTATTATACTAAAACTTTATTTCTATGTTTCAGCTAACCTGTTAAACACATCTTTAACTGAATATAAAAAAACTGTTCAAAACAAAATGTATATTTTTGAAGATAATTATAGTCCAAAAATGTTAGAGAAATAAAATCTTATATTTATCTACAAAAAAAATACCTGTAACATGCTTGATTTTTAAATATATAAAAGGAGTGAAGATAAAATTATATAATTAAAATAATATATTTATTTATAAAAATAAAAGCATCAAAACAAGTTTTTTTTGTTAATACTTAATTTTGAATATTTATAAAAAATATTAAATTACAAGATTGTCAAACAAAATCATACAGAAAATTATTACTACTGAACTTTGACTTTTTTAATCTATTTAATATGAATTTTGAATTAATCAAATATTGCAAAATATTACAAAATTAAATTATAACAGGTTTAAAAATGATCTTAATAAAATTTTTATAAACAATGAAGTACAGGTAGTTCCTGCTTTTACAAGTTAATTCATTGTTGGAGTGGGCTCAAAGTAAGAACTCTTAATCAAAGATTCAATTTCCAATAGAAAATATTAAAATTGGGAGTTCTGTTCTCAGCAATGCAGTTATTCAGTCATAATGTACTGCACAGCTACATACATGGCTTGAAATGCCTTTTTATGAATATTTAGTAATTAATGTTCATACTGTATTTACGATTTTTCTGATATTTCATATTTGAAAAAACTTATAAACCCGGAAATTTCTGAATTAAAGAACTACCTGTATTCAAAAAATCAATATATAATTAACTTTAATTTTGTGTGTTTATTAATAGTCTTCAAACTTTTGCATAACACAATGAATTTTGTTTGACATCATTAACAAAAAAAAATGTATATAAGTATATAAAACAATTCTTATTTACATACCTTTCAATGAAATTAATTTACATGATTCAGATGGTGCTCGACATTGCTTTCTTTTAGCTTCCCATAAGCAAGTTTCTTCCAGAGGTTCGAGTGATACTCTTAATTCAGGACATTGATCTATAACTTCATTACTTGATTCATTTTGCAATGTCAAATTTTTGGCTTTTATCTGAATATCTGCTTTTTTAGAATTTTGAGAAGTAATCATCTTTTTATGTTTAGAATGTTTAATTCTTGAATGTGCTTTAATTTCACTTGATTTTTTTGTTGCTGCTGCTGTTGTTTGATAACTACTATTTTTCACTGATTTTGATGTACTTTTATTGGTAGCTTGTGAATTCAGTTTAGCATTTTTATTTACAGATTTAGCAGATAAATGATTTTTAATTATCTGCTTTTTGGCTTTCTTTGAACATTTCTTAATATATTCTTTATGATTAAGAATATTGTATTTAAAATTTTTATTCTGTGGAGAAGTAAATCGATATTTACAGTCTTGAATTTTTCTTTCAGATGAATTCTGTCGTTTACAATTATTAGCTTTATTTGTTGAAAGATTATTTAATTCATTCTTGGTCACATGATTTAATTTAGCAATTTGAGTTGATTGTCTAGATATCTGTTTCTTTGATAATTCTGAATTTTTATTTGGTTTTTCAGAAGTAAATTTTTGCAATTTTCCAGACTGATGTTTTCTTTCTTTAGTAAGCATACATTCTGGATTTAAATCTTTTGCCCATTTAATTTCTTTCAGAGATTCATGCAGAAGTTCAATTTGGCTTTTTCTACAAATTTTTCTAGTTTTATTGCCAATGGACGAAGAATTTGCTTTGGAATTATTTGTATTTAATGGATATGATGGCAAATTGTTAATTTCAGATTTTTCTTCATGAAGAAATGAATAATTTAAATTTTCACAATTCATATTATTACATTTAAAATTTTCTGAAATATCTTGTTTTACAAGCGAATATGCTTTCACATGAAAATCATCTGGTGCAACCCAATGACAGCTTACACTGCTGTTTTCTTCACCAAAAAACATTTCTCCTTGTGGAGTCTGTGGTGCTGTTTCTGCTTCTGATGGAAACTGCACATGATCTGATTCAGTCAGAAATAATGGTAAATATGTATTCTTTTTTGACTGTTTATCATTACAAGATATTTGAGATATATTTTTATTTTTAAATTTTATTATTTTATTAGCATCTGCTGAAGTTTCAAAACGATCTCTTAAACTTAAATCTGATTTTTCACTTGAAAATGATGACTCAGAGGCATGCCTTAGAAATTTACCTTTACCATTTTTAGTTCTATTGCACAAAGGATGATTTAAATTGCATTGTTTATATTTTGGAATTTCATCACAAAATATAGGTGATTTATTTATACATGATGATGAATCAATTCTTTGTATAATATTTGAATGCTGCATTTCATAAAATTCAAAATTTTTATTACAATACTTTGCTGAAGAATAAACTTCAAAGCCATCTTTAGTTGATTTAGTGTCAATATTGTCAGTTTTGCACATCTCATTTTCTAGATATAAGTTACTTTTTGTCATTGGTACCACTGAATTATATGTCATTTTTCCATATTTCTGCATGATAGATGATCTTAAGTAAAATCTTGAACATTTATCAATATTGTTAGAATTATTAAGATTTTCAATTTTCTGCTTATTGCTGGATTCCACAGTAGATATTTTAATGATACAAGGAGTATTCATTTCTGATGACATATTATTTTTGTTAGATATAAGAATATTTTTCGAAGAACTTTTTTGTAATTTATTACATTTTGATTTCAATAATTTCAGTGTTTTTGACTTATTACATTTGTTTTTTGGAGAATACAATTTCTTTAAGGTATTACCAGAATTTGAAACATAGTGTTTTCTTTCTCTCAGTTTTGTTTTCTGACGAGTCTGTCTAATTTCTTTACTTCTTGTATTCATAATTTCACTATTTCATTTTAAATGACAAATGCAAATAATATTTTTTAGTTTAGATTCATGTTCTTTTAATATTTTATTTCTTGAAAATTCTGAAATAATGAAAATAAATTCTGATTAAAAAAGAAAAAGATTAAATAAAAAAGTATACAATACTATACTTTAAACAATTAAATATTTTAAAATTATTCTAAAGATTCCATAACATCTATTATCCATATTAAATTTAATAAAAATTCAACTGTAGAAACAAGCACGGATGTACTTTGCCAATACAGTGGGTTATATTTCAGACCACTGCCATAAAGTGAATCACAGCCTTTTTTTCACATGCCAATGAAAAAATATATAAACACTAACATTTGTTAAGTGTGCAATAGGATTAGGCTAATCGCCTAAAAACAGACTGAAAGAGAGTAACAAAATAGCTCTGGTTAACTTGCTCAATTCAGCTTAATTTATTCTAAATATCAGAATAAACTAAATTGTGAAATTATGCAAATTATTTATATAAAAAATATGAAAGGGTGTAAAATATAAAAAAATATTCATTTGTTACTATGGGACATTTTTTTATTTTTCATCAGCCTCTAAAATCTCAGTTCTATTTTAAGTAAATAGGATAGTTCCAAAAAATATATATTAAATAAAAATTTAACATAGTTATATCCATTATCTTAAACTTGGTTTCTGACTTAAACACAAAACTATTTTCTTGTGGTTGCATTAAAATCATCTAGTGGTTGTAGTTGATAGCCATACTTCTAATAGTGAATTAAAAATAATGTTGCCTTCCAATTTTAAATGTTCTACAGTAAGTTTAAAAATAATGCATGCAATATTTGGAATGTTATTACTATTGTGAATACCAACAATCACATGTAATAATTATTATTTTAGTAGATATTGAAGTGTTGTGTGGCACCTCTATATTTTTGCATTCTTCAGTGGTGCTTATTTTATTTATTACCTAATGCTAGCTCTGAATATTAAAATGAACAAATACAACAATATAGCCCTTGTGGCTAAGGGATAAAAAAACTATCGTCTCACTCAAGTATTGTAATCATAAGAGATGACTAAAAGATGTCCTCTCTTTTCCATTAGTGACCTACCACATTTCTAGCAGGATCCTTTATCCTCTTACCTCATGCTTTTCTATATTCTCACTTTTTCCTTCATTCTTCAAAGAGCAACCTCTGAATATGCCTGTTATTTCTTTAAACAAATAAAAACAGCAATATAACAATTTTTAATGATCATTTTTGTTCTGAAGCTACGATAGGCTTCATAAAAGCATATGCCAAATCAAAGACATATCTGCAATGCTTATAATGCATAAAGTTATATTCAAATACTCAAGTGCTTTGAATCAAAGCTAGTAACAAGTAGTTTATACAAACTTTTATTTATAATCAGTTGTATTATAAATTTATTTTATATTAATTATGTTTTTTATAGATTAAAAGATTAATATTGACTTATTTTTTTTATAAAATGAACATTCCAAATATAAAAATTCTGTTAAATTTTCATTTTATATTTGTAAAAATAGTATTGGAATGAAATTGGAATCCAAATGAAATTCAGTTTTGGTTCTTATTATTTGATTATTATATGAGTAATGAAATTGAGAAAGGACAAGTTAAAAGATGAAAACATTTTTACACTTAATAAATTTTATTCTGAATATCTGCCTCTAGAATTAAACTTTTGTTAAGTTAAATATTTTTGTTTTATTGTATCTATTTCTATTATATTCAGGAAAACTCAATCTTAAACATCATGCAAAATGTCTAAAACAGAAAATTTAACATGAAACAATAATATGTTGTCTTATGCAATAATCATTAACAATAAATAAAAGCATGAATATAATAATAGGCTGTCAAGATAATGATATAATTTATTATATAACAAATTATAAATTAATTTGCTGATGATTGCATAAGGCCAAAAATATAAATTCTTCTTATGGCACAAATGTTTATAACAAACAATTTGTTCATAATTCAAAAAATTCATAATTTAAAATCTTTTCTTGCCTTGAACATATCAACATACTAATATCATGTGATAAGGTGTTTATAAAGCCTACGTGCAATTTTAAATATTTATAGTTTTGGAGCTATACACGATAGAATTAATCAGTAAAAAGGATAAGAGGAAGAATTTTTTAGATTTATTTTTGGATTTTTATATGGATCCTACACTTTCTTCATTTACACTTGGTCTGCCAGACTGTGGCTTATCATTGATAGAACCTGTTTCTTGAAATTTCTTTAATAATAATAATAATAATAATAATAGAATTTTGGAATAACAATAAAAAATAGGGCTTATAAATGATTTTACAGATTAATTCTATCATGTATAGATCTAAAATTCTATAAATATTTAAAATTACACATACTTTATAAATACCCTGTATTTTATTAATTGATTTAATTAGAAGTTTCTTATTTCAGAGATATGAATATAAATTCTCCATTATTAACATGAGTTTTTAGTGGAAACTCTGACACTTTGAAATACTCTAGTAACATATTATATAATTATGCACTTTCATTTTTTGATAAACATTTTGCTATTATAAAGTTTAGTATTCTGCCACAAATTTTAAAATTTTCTAAAATTTGAAAATAAAATGAAATGTCATAAATATGAATATAACTCAGATAGTCATAACTCAAAGAACTCCAACTTTTCATTTTAATAAATAGTAGTATATAATATAATATATAATTGATGCTATATATATTGTCTCTAAAAAATATTTGTTTTTAAAGCAGGCAAATCTCTTAAATATAAATGATTTAAAAAATATTAATACATAAGCATAAATTTTAAAAGATACAGACATTCCTCAAATTATGAACATGAAATTTCTTTTTCAAATTAGAGAAAATTTCAAAAATCTTCGAGAATTTTAAACATAATAATAGTAGAATGCGCTAGTGATCAATATAATATAAACTATAATGTAATGTTAATGTGGTAGTATAAATAAAATGGCAGAGATACATCAATAAACCCTAACTTTATAATCAGAACTTTATATTCAAAACATAATTGATCTAATTGCAAAATATACTACAAAAAACAGTACATAAACTTATTTTAGTACTTCTAAGGCAAAAAGCAATAGTATCTGAGTTATGAACAAAAGCTGCATAAGAATTAAATTCATAACTTAAGGAGTGCTTGCATAATAAATTTTATAGATTACATTATAAATCAACTAAAAACATAAAAAACCGAAATATAATGAAGTGTTCATCCTACTAGTGCCTGATAATATTATAATAAAATTAATATCAAATGGTAGTAACAATATACTAGATAATGTGATATTAAAATTAGTTGCGATCTTCCTAATCTAGTCAAGTTTACCATAGTGAACTACTCTGGAATTAAATTGACAAATTAACGATTATTTAGTAATTAAATTAATTTAATAATAGTTAAATTCAATTATAATTTATTAGCTAAGTTGATGTTAGCCTTAAAAAATTCACACTTCCATAGGAAAGGATTAGAGGACTGATTTAATACATAAGCAAACTATCTTCAATATGAAGATTCTTTTAATACTGAAATACAGATCAACCCTGGTTTACTAGACTGAGATTAAAGCATTTCCAGAAAACGTTTATATATATGGAAATATTTCTGGAAAATGTTCATGTTGAGGCATAAGTTGACATTAATTTCCATTATAAAAATAACACATTCCTGATCCCAAAAAATATCAAGCACTTTTTAATAAAAAATATTAAAATATAGTCTGATTATATAAATGGCAACAAAATAACTTCTATAATCAGAATTAAAATTTATAAAACAACCTAAACAACACACATTTTTTAGAGAGCTTAATGAAAAAGCTAGTTGCCAGATAGAAATATTATAAAAGCTTCCATTCATTCAGATCAAAATGCTGTTATTTATTGCCTAGAGCAGGGATCAGCAAACTGAAGCTTGTGAGTCATATGAAGCTGTTTGGGTACATACATGTGGCTCTGAAGTAAAATTGAAAATAAAACTATCATAGTGTCATTTATAAAATTTTCAAAGAATTTTATTCAGATAATAGTGGTTTCATTTGTTTTATAGGTTTTGCAAAACTTCATGGCACTATGATGTATGCCTTAAATTGAAAAATGACTGACTATAAACCTTAACAGAGACTTTCTAAGGAAATGCAAGCTCATTGCTCACACTGATTAAAACCAATGAGAGCAATGTTTTATGTGATATTTTATACATGGGTGATCGGTTAACGAACATAATCCTTCGTGAATACTAGTACAGTGGGTGATCGGTTAACGAACATAATCCGTTCCTAGACAATATTCGTTATCCGAATTGTTCATTAACCGATCATCGATTTACCATAGGTTTTAATGGGTTTGATTAATTCATTCCAGAGACCCAAAAAAACATAGTAAGAAATTATATAATTTATTTTATTTATGTTTATTTATATGTAATAACAATAATATATACATACAGAGTCTTGCATTTTTCATTATTATATTTATTTTCTGATAAAGAATCTGTCCAATATCGATTGCTTTTATCTCTCCTTCAGAATTTTTCGGAAATGATTAAATGTGTTCGTTAACCGAACTTAAAAATCTTTCAAAAAAGTGTTCTTTATCCGAACTGTTCGTTAACCGATCACCCACTGTATATTTTTTCTTCATTTAATAAAGATATAATTAATGTTATAAATTGTTATAATAATATTTTTAAATTTTCTTTTTGTAAAAATATATTTATGGCTCTCGAATAATTTTTAAATTGTTGTGTGGGACAGATTTGGCTCTTCCATCTCAAAAGTTTGCCGACCACTGGCCTAGAGTATTTAGATTCAATTTTGGGTTCTATATCTATATATGCATCTAAAGAAAATTATATACAGCTCATAATTCCCATCCTTTTAGATGGCATTAAGGTAAAGCAGTCACTTATCATCTTGGAAAATCCAGGTTCAATTTCAAGTCAAATACCTCCAGATTTTTCAAGAAGGGTCCAGACCCAACTTATTGACCTTATCAGGTCAACAACTGGTTTAGGTCATGACTGGCATTGGAATATTTTGCTGCTTAATAATCACTAATTGAAAAGTGGTATAAAATTATACAGAAATTTCTGTAAAGACATTGCTGTTTATTACTCTGCACAGTGGTTTCTAGAAAGATTTGGCCAAAATTCAACTTTTTGAGTTTTAAGAAAATTAAATAAAAATACTGTTATGGAAAGTAAGCATTCTAAATAACATAATACCTGTTACAAATAAATAAACAAATAAAAGTACAAATACTTTTATTCATAATGATCTCTTTCACTAACAAATGGTATCTTTTCTTACTCTTATGACAGCAAACTTCAATTGCCATCAAAAAGTTGCTGAGTAATCACGAACTTTGGTGTTCATCTGTTTTTATGATTTTGAATATTTTTGTTTGTAATCAAGTGTTTATTAATGAATAGGTATATATTTTTATTATATACAAAATTAAGCTCATAAACTAAATAGAAGTATTTAAAAATTAATAACATATTATGTATGCAATATAATTTCGAGTAATCAAGTGTTTATTAATGAATAGGTATATATTTTTATTATATACAAAATTAAGCTCAAACTAAATAGAAGTATTTAAAAATTAATAACATATGTATGCAATATAATTTCAAAAAATTCTAAATTCCAAAATTCAAAATAAATTATAAAAATATGATGGTCTTTGATGGGAATAATTTTTGCATGAGCATATTCCCAGTTCTTTATTCTTC
This sequence comes from Olivierus martensii, assembly GCA_000484575.1. Classification (NCBI taxonomy): domain Eukaryota; kingdom Metazoa; phylum Arthropoda; class Arachnida; order Scorpiones; family Buthidae; genus Olivierus; species Olivierus martensii. The sequence goes on along the minus strand of AYEL01061157.1, from coordinate 23,065 downwards.
ATTTTGAAACATAATTTAGCTGCAACTACTTGCAACTCTTTAAAAAAATATGTTTTTCTTAGATATGCACCATTCCAAAAATGAAGACTAATTCGAATATGGCTAAAAGGAAGGAATACGAATGAAAAATTCTGCATGATTTTTAATCATATACATCAGACTATGGGAAAAATTATTGATTTTCTAAATGAGCAGTATATAAAAGAAAAAATCTGTCATTTGTCTCACAGTTTTGACGAAAGGTAGAAGCAAGTTTCTCGCCACTAAAATTATTTTAAGTGTAAATATTCTTCTTGGCTGGAAACAGATTTCATTGTTAAAACAGACAAATCTATGCCATCAACATCTGGTAGAGTCTTCCGTTTTCTGAAAAATCCTACAGATCAAAAAGGAGAGATATTTCTGTTCTTGCTATATCCTCTATATTAACAAGTGAAAAAAAAAGGAGGAGGAGAGATGCTTCACAGTGCAGCCAAAACTGCAACCCAAAACTATGGAAGATAAAGAAAATGAAGACAAAGAAGAGTTACTTCTAGAAGAATTAATACCATTTAATTATATAGATAATATAGAATTAGAAAGTGAATTGTAATTATCCCATCTCATTTCAATTGTACACAAAATTTTTTAAATAATGCATAACTTGCTTATTATTAAAACTTGGAATGATTTTCATTATCTTTTTCTATTTTTCGTAATTTTCTTGCAGTGAAAATTTATTTTAGAAAGATGTATATTTTAATCATTTATATTCTATAAAATTAGAAAAGGAAACTATTTACCAGTTATATACCATAATAAATAAAAATGTAATAAATAAATAAATAATGCAAACAAAATGCTCCTTATTAAAATTTTATCATCAAAAGCACAAAAAATAGTCTTATTTCTTTATTTGTTATCATAATAAACATTTATATTAGCAAATTTTTACTTTTAATATATATTTATGAATTTTGGCAAAAAATCAAGCTCCAGAAACCACAGTGCTCTGGTTAGAACACAGTGTAAAAACTGTAAAGATGGGAATTTTTCCAAAAATCAATACCTGCAATTGTTTTAGTAATTTCATAAAATATTCTTTTCATGAAAACATTAACCACAATAATTTAATATAAGCATTAATCAAAAATAAATGATATAGTAAGATACTGAATGTTTCATCAAAAAATAAAGAAAACATACTGTTATGTTTTCTTTGTTTTTTGAATGTTATGAAATGGCAATTTAATTTAAATTCAATGATGCCATTTCATAACATTCAAAGAAAACTAAACATCACATATTTTCTCTGTGGATAGCTACATTATAAATATTAGTTTACAACTTTGAGCATTCAGATTCAATTCCAGCTATATTAGTTTTTTCTGATTTGTTTTGGCACTGAATCTATCCATTATTTTATGACTAATCCTGCATAATTGTTGAATTAGTTAAGTGAATTCATTTTTGAATTTAATCATAAATATCCAGAATCAAATCTATTTCCTATTTAATATATATATATACAAATAGTCCTTGACTTACTATAGTTTCAATTCAAATCCTTCTATCATAAGCCATAAATTCCAAAAATTTATGGATTTCTCACTACTAATGTTTACTAAGACACACACATTATCTTAATAAGCATAAAAATATAAAAGTATAAGTGCAAAAAAACAAAAACATTAACAATTATTAGAAGAAAATATAATGCACTGCTTCAGTACTTGAAATATATTTTAATAATAAATAGGCTATAATGTGCTGAATCTATTGATAAAAAACGACTATGTAAATTATGCCAATCCCTAGAGATATATATTAATAATACTTCTCCTATAATTTTCTTAGATAAATCTCCTAACAAATAAACATTGCTTCATAAAATCAGTTTAGTCTTTCTTGCATTATATAATTAAAAATAATAATAAATAGCCCTATAGGATGAAATTTATACAAATTACATCAAACCTTGGAAAAGTATATTAATGATATCCCACTTATAAGTTTTCTGCATAAATCCCCTAATATTGTTTCATAAAAATAAATTCAGCTGTTCTTGCATTATTAGTGAACATATAGACAAACTGATGCAGGGATTTTTCAGATTTATAATATATATAGATAATTCATTTTCTTGGATTCAGTACATCTTGGATATTACAATTCTCAATTATTTTCCTGCTCTTCATGTTTCTCATTTTATTCTTTTATGCTACATTCCAATTGGAAATTAACAAACATGGTGCTATATCAAAGTACACTATGGGCTACCAATGTGCGTAGTAGTATCACTCATCAACTGAAGAATATTGTTCTATGAGTTGGCCCTATACCTTTTAGATTCCCCTGAAAAAATCTGGAGATATAACTTCTGAATTGAACTCAGTTTTTCATATACAGGGTCCGGCAAAAAGATCTGATGGTTTTTAATTAAAAATAACGCACTTATTACAAAACCTTTAAACATGTTTATTTATGCAACATATTGGGGTACATGTGCCATTTAACAGACAGTAACACAAACCTTGAAAACAAAGTCTTAGGTTGTGAAGATGGCATCATCCAAGTGGTGTCCATTTCTCGCCATGATCAGCTTGAACGTCCCCTTCACAGTGCGAAAGTGACAGTGTGGTGTGGAGTTACCAAAAAGTGTGTAATTGGGCCATACTTCTTTGAGGATAATGCAGGGCAAACTGTTACGGTGACTGCAGAGCGTTACCTGTCAATGCTGGAAAATTTCCTGCTACCCGAACTTAGACAAAGACGCCTAAATCGCAACCGAATGTGGTTCCAGCAAGATGGGGCAACTGCCCACACAGCAAACATTGTGATGCAGTTTTTAAGGGTAAAGTTCCCTGGTCGCCTAATTTCTCGTAATGGTAACATTGCTTGGCCCGCCCGTTCCCCAGATCTGTGTTTGTGATTTCTTCTTGTGGGGATACCTGAAATCGAGGGTGTATGTAAACAAACCTCGCACATTGAACGAACTTAAAGGGGCTATACACACGGAAATCGCTGCCATACCACAGCAAATGTTGGGGCATGTTTTTTTTAGCTTCGGCAGGAGATTTGAAGAGTGCATGGCGAGAAATGGACACCACTTGGATGACGTCATCTTCAGTCCTAAGACTTTGTTTTCAAGGTTTGTGTTACTGTCTGTTAAATGGCACATGTACCCCAATATGTTGCATAAATAAACATGTTTAAAGGTATTGTAATAAGTGCATTATTTTTAATTAAAAACCATCAGATCTTTTTGCCGGACCCTGTACTAAGAACCATTTCACACAGCAATTGTATCTGATTCTGGAGCTTCATCTTTAGCAATTAAGAAAGTTGTTCTTGTCAGAGAAAAATAATAATAATAAAAAAAATCTTCAAAGTTATCATATAACAATAAGCTTATTTATCAAACCAAAATGATTTGTAATAATAAATCATTTTGGTTTGATAAGCAAGCTTATTGTTATATGTTAATTTTTTTTCCCAAATCATAATTTTTTTATTATAAATTTTCAAACTCATTCCAAAAATTTTCAGCTTGTATTATTATATTCCATTCTTCCATTATCAGTCAATATTACATTATATGACATTTTTTATAATAAAAAAGTAAATCAAATCATATCACTAAGCAAATATCAAAAAAAAACATAACATAAGAATCATTTACTAATGATTATATATTCCAGTAAAGATATTCAAACTACCATATTTATTAAAAGAATGCATAGTTGCAAGTTATCTCATATGAAATCATTATTCTTGATGTCAACTAAAATGATTAAATTATTGGGTTGTCTGAAAAGTCATGATGCATTTTTTCTACATTTTAAAAAGCATATTTATTTATATAAAAAACAAAGATCAATCAAAGATATATTGTCCATTTTGCTTGATAACCTTTTGCCATCTTTCAGGGGGCTTCATAATTCCTCTTTCATAGAAGGACCTGCCTTTATCAGCGAAAAACTGAACAAAGTGCTGATTTACAATTGGTATGAATTGAATGTCATACCACGCAAGGAGTTTTGAAGAGAATGAAACAAGTGGAAGTCTGATGGCACAAGGTCAAGTGAGTATGGTAGGTGTGGCAACATATCCCATCTAAGCTCCAATATTTTTTGGCAGGTGATCAAACTTGTATATGGTCTTTAATTGTCATGATGGAACACAACTCCTTTATAATTAATGAGCTCTGGACATTTCTGGATGATGGATTCATTCAAACTGTTCAATTGCTGAGAGTACACTTCTGAACTGATTGTTTGGTTTCTTGGTAGAATCTCAAAAAACATGACATGTTTAAAATCGCACCTCACTGAAAGCGTAATCTTCATCTGATGAATGTTTGCTTTTGATGTTGTTTGAGAAAAAATCATCACACTGGGACCAAGACTGTTTGCACACCTTATTGTTGTAAATGATCCACTTCTCATCACCAGTTATCAATTGCTTCAAAAAAGGATCATTTTCCTCACTTTTAATGAGCATATCACAGATGTTTATATATGCCATCAAATGAATTTCAGAGTTCATGAGGAACCCAAATATTGAGCTTGCTTATATATCCCAGCTTCTTCAGGTGGTCATGAATGGTTGAATAATGAATGTTCAATGTTTCTGCAATCTCCTGTGTCGTGTAACGATGGTTTGACTCAATTAATCCCTTTATTTTATCGTCATCAACCTCAGTTGGCCTTCTTGATCAAGGAGCATCGTTGAGATCAAAGTCACCAGCACAGAATTTCTGAACCATTATTGGCACTGATGTTCTTGTAGAGCATTGTCACCGTAAACTGTACACAATATTTCACAAGCTTGATGCACGTTTTTCCCTTTAAGAAAGTAAAACAATAAACTATGGTGAAAATGCAAAGTTTGATCTTCCATCTTCAACTTATTGTAAAATTTATAAAAAATAAAAAAAACTGGATATTTTTTTTTAAATGAAGCTAAAACTATCAGCTGTTAAATGACATAACAATAACATAGATGCAAATAACTTTAGTACTTCCAAAAATGAACAATCACCATCTGTTATGAAAATTAATTCCTTTATGTCTGTATTTAATATTTGTGATAGAAATGTTTAAAAGGGCATAACAAAAAAATAAAATAATTACAAAATAGTAATTTCTCATTAATAAAAAGTACATTTTACAACAATCCATTTCAGTCTGGATTAAAAAAAAAAATTAAAAAAAAAAATGATTTGAACTTGCATCTTTCCAATGATACTTTATGTAATCAAATGGCAAATGCATCATGCTACAGTGGGACTTGTTAAATTATTAATATTAATCAGTATATAAACAACATAAAAAACTTTAAACCCCTTTTTCAGGAATACTTGAGAGGTACATCGTATTATTTTACAATGAGATTGTGCAGGGCTGGCCATAGGCGGTAGGCAAGGTAGGCGACTGCCTACAGTGACAAAATTTAGGAGCAGCAAAACTGCCTGAACTAGAGTAGAAAAAAAATAAACACAACCCACAAAAATATATTTTGATTTCTTGAATCTAGAAAGTAAATGAGTAGTAAAATCAAATACAACAGGAATAGACAGGGTTGTGGGCATTTCTATATTTTGAGATGCACTGCAGACCAGATTTAACAAGCTTATTCAAATGTAACATTAAACATGCTTCTCGCTTCTATATGTAAATTGTGAGATGTGCCTGCACTACAGACGGATTCAACCAGTTTTTTTCACCCCCATATAAAAGAGAGTCAGATATAAAACAATGCTTTATTTATGCAACAACGTCCAGTTTGGGTAGCGATACAGCTAAATTAATTACAAGTGTAGTGGATGTGGAAAGTGATTTTCAGAGGTAAGTGGGTATTATTTGTTATACACCATACACCTAACATTCTAAATTCACTCAATGATTTTTTCAACCAACTTCACTTTTTATGTATTTATGTTTAATTGAGATTTTCTTGAGAACTGTTAAACCAATTTCAATAAAACTTTTTGCTATATATCCTCAATGATTTCTAGCATGGACGTAGATAAAGAGGCAGGGGGGTACTTCTCCCCTCGAGATCGGAAGATTCGAAATATGTTCCAAAATAAAACGAATTCACTTTTTTTAAAATTTTTCCTCTATTTTCTTCAATTTGTTCTAAAGTTTACTGTAGTCTGTGATTCTCAAATTCTTTCAAAAGTTTTAGTCCATGTCCAAAATAAAGGCAACTTTTGGGTGGAAATACACTGCTTTTTTTTCAAAGATTTTTGCACTAAAGTGTCTTTATTTCAACAATTTTTTTCGAAAATTTTAGTCAGTGATGCTCAAATTCAGCAGTTTTTAACCCCGAACCAAAAAGAGGGGGGTTATAAGTTTGAAGCCTCTCTCTGTGTGTGTGTCTGTCTGTGGCATCTTAGCTCCCAAATAGATGAGCTGATTTTAATGCAGTTTGTTTTGTTTAAAGGCTGGTTTAATCGGGATGGTTCTTAGCTATATTTGATGATATTCACTTCGTGCGTTTGGGGTTTTTATAAAGCTTATTTTTAATTATTAAATAAATTTTTGTATGCGCTATTATATCTATTATTTCTTGTGTACACTGCAGCCTCTCTGACCCAAGAAGGACCTGTATTATTCCTCCCTAACAAAAAAGCTATCTAAGCCCTAATTCTAGATAATTAGATCTGCGTTCGAAAAATTTTAAACTGATTCAAATCACACCTTTTGTCTTTTATATTCCTAGCATTTAGGTTTGGTTGCTATGCTGTGCACATTTAAAGTTAAAAATATATAACTACTTTTGTAAAACTGCTGAACCAATTAAGAATTAAATTTTTATTTTGTGATTTTTAAAATATATTTCTCCATGAACAGTGTAGACTTTCAATATTATTTAACTAGTTTTGTTTATTGTTTCAAAAGTAAATTTTAAACTGATTCAAATCACACCTTTTGTCTTTTATATTCCTAGCATTTAGGTTTGGTTGCTATGCTGTGCACATTTAAAGTTAAAAATATATAACTACTTTTGTAAAACTGCTGAACCAATTAAGAATTAAATTTTTATTTTGTGATTTTTAAAATATATTTCTCCATGAACAGTGTAGACTTTCAATATTATTTAACTAGTTTTGTTTATTTAAATTATCTCTGAAAATAGTAGATACTAGTTTCAGTTTTTAAGTTCATTGTCATTAGCTCGTTAAAAATGTAAATTTTGTTTTTCAATAAAACAATTTTCCATAAATCTGTATTAGTATTATTGTCTTAATTCAATTATATGTCATTTTTCTGGTTAACATAGTTCTCTCATAATTCTTTTTTCTTTTTTTTAAAGTTTTTTTTGAAACTTAGGGGCAGCATTTTTTGGGTTTTCCTATGGCGGCAAAAATGCTAGGGCCAGCCCTGGTTTGTGGAAGAATAGTACAACAACATATATAAAAATCAGCAAAATCAGAGGGGGCCATGGTTGGCATTCCCCTGGTAAGTATTATTTTGCAGATAATTTTTGAGACAAAATAAAAATATGGAATATAATTAAGAAGTGCCATAAAACGAGGTATGCTTATATTAAAATGTTCTATTATTTATTAATAAAGGGAACAAGAAATTGGTTTATTTGTAGGAAGAAATTATTGTAATATTTTGTAATTTTAAAATTTGATTTTGATTTTAATCACCAATTGTTTAAGATATAATAAAGAAATGAATGTTTTACTTTAGATAGTCAATCTAAAATAAAACATAATTAAACATCACTATTGAATTAATCTGTAATCCACTTAATCAAGAATCTTATAAAAAAAATTCTTCTTCAATTATGAAACTATATTTAATATGAGAAAAAATTCATATAAATTAAAAATTACACATTTTCAAAGTTTTAAATTCAAACAATCATAAAAATTCCAATATAAATACACTTGAGTGTCAAATGTTTCTAAAACTTTGTTCTTTCTTTTTAGAAGAAAAAAATATAGTAAATATACATTAAGGATAATAATGGTATATTCATAATACAATAAACTGCCTTCTTACACAGTTTTGATTTTCACAGTTTCAAAGGTATATGAATGCATAATTTTCATTTGTGCTGAATTTCATAAAGGTATTCATTAAACTATTTTTTTGCAAAAATATCACCTATGACTCTTAATTTTTATATATATGTTCATAATATGCTCATAAATTTTATCTAGTCATTCTGTTTCCAATGTACTATTCATATGTATCAAATTTAAGCATTGTTTAATTTATGTGGAAATTTTTAGACAAATTAGCTCATAACTAGGAGACTACTGTATTTATAAAATCAGGTTTTGTAACCTAGCAATAATGATGATAATTATACTTGCACGTTACTCGTGTTATATGAAATCATTCATTAACCTATCATAGTTGATTTCTTTTGAATACTATGAATTAAAAATGATTTGCAGTATGCCTTGTGTATATGTTGTTTTATGAATGCTATAAGTAAAAATGTTCACCAATTCATTTCTATTCAAAGTCTGTTAAATAAATTTTATTTAATTCAAAGTTGATAGGTTTGTGTAAAGAATGCAAAAACAAAATTATATGAAAATCTCTATTCTTAATCCAATGGAAATTGAATTGATTACATTACATTTGAATGAATAGATAGAACATAATGATAACAAGTTTTATAAATATTACAAAATTAGCATTACCACTTAAAAAAATTAAAAGAGAAGAAAATAATCACTTTAATTTTTCACCAATAAATAATTTTAAAGCATTTATTTACAGGTAGAAAGATTGTAATTTTTTCATAAGAATCAGTATTATAAATTGATTAAGTATAGTTACAGTATAGTAAAAAAATTTGTCAAAAATAAAATTTTCAATTATAATTTTTTCAAAATTAATTTCTTACATTATACAAAATAATAATGAAATGTATTCTTCATTCTGTTTTAATCATAAAAGTCAAGCAGTTTTGAAGAAACCTCAAGATGGTCCCCAAAAAGCTTGTCGTGCCTTTAAATATGATAATACAAACTGTTTGTCAAACTGAAAACAAAAAAAGTATATATAAATGAAATTTAATCAAAATATTAATAATTATGTATATGATAATATCATAACTAAGAAAAATAAAGTCAAATGAATACTTATTAGTTTTTTACATATATTAGCTTTGTTTATAAGTACCTAATCAAGTATTTCTGAAGTGTAAATGTTTGTTCAACAGGAGTTAGAATATTTTAATTATGCAGGTATCCCTCCTATAACACAACTTCCTATAGAATGTACCTATATAACGATACTTCTATAGCATCGTTCTTACTTAAAACATTTAGAAAATAATATTAACTTCCTACAACACAAAACATTTTCATTAATTTTTGTAAATCCATACTAGGGTAACACAAAATATTTTCATTAATTTTTGTAAATCCATACTAGGGACACACAATATACACACAAAATGCAATCATTGGGAAATAAAAAATGCTCATTAATTCTAATCTCCATTGAACAGATTGTACTACCAATGTATACTTCATATCTATTTAAATCTTTATATATTGGTATTTTATATATGCTGGCCCTTTTGTTAGTTGGTATAGGAGGTTTAACGTTCTTTAAATTACTATAGATGGTATTGAGTCTATTAAAAAGTAAAATTAAATTATTCTCCTTTAGGGCTTTCTTTAAAAGTTGGATGGCATTTGTGAACGGTACAGAGTGTAAAAAGGTTCTATTATCTTGTTGGGTGTATCCATCACGTAGACCATGGGAAGCATTAGGTGTATTACTTAAAGAATTATAAATACCATGAATAAATGATGGGGTATAATGATGTTTGATGGCTTGGTGTACTTTGCTAAAATTAATCATTAATATAATTTTGCTAATTTGCCATGAGAGGGACAATATGTAGTCAATTTTCGATCTTAATTTAAAATTGAGTTAATTGGCAGACCATTGAGTATTTTGGTTCCAAACGTTCAGTTCTTGGATAAAAAATAAGTTTTTATTCTTCAAAAATCTCAAAAAATCAGCTCTAGAAGCAAGTAATTCATACAGATTTATTTCTGCAAAACATTTTCGAACCCTCCTTAGTCCCTCTTCAGTGGTACACTATCTGTTATCGTCCATTTATAGAACAGAACATAACTTTAAACATTAATTCTTAAACGTTGTTCTTTCATCGTTCTTTAGAATTATTACAAACATTTAAATTTTAAACTTTAAACTTAAGTTTTTAACTTTCTTAAAAAAGCATGCAATTTAACGTATAAAAACAAATATAAAATAACTGAACTACAGAGACTAAAACATCATAATAACTAAACAAATTAAATCATCATAACAGTATATCACATACATTACATTAAGATTTCGATGAAGTCTCTGTAAATATACAAATATATAAATACCACCTCATATTAATATGATTATTGTCCACCATACATATCATAACATACACATACACACAGCTCCTGTTCATCTATGCCAGGTCCCAAGTTGTGGTCGACCTAAGGTTTCATCTCACAGGGTATGTTCAGCAGACCACCTCCATGACATCGGTAATATTACCGGGGAGTTGATATTAATAACAGTCTGGTCTTGTTTCTTTTTCTCAATCTCCATACTTTCCATTATAGATAGCCCCTTTTTTTCTCATAATGTTCTCACAACTTTAACCTCATCCCATTTTATATCTAAATCACTCTCATACGCCTTCGTAGTAAGGGCCGTATTAAGCCTCCCTAGCCTAATATCTTCTTTATGTTCTTTGATTCTTATATCTAATCCTCTTCTCGTACTACCTACATAATATTGGACTTCTTCTTCATCTTTATTGTAAATAGGGATTTCATATATCCCTGCCCTCCTGGATCTTTCTACAGGATCCTTATCATTACGGAGCTTACTAAACAAGTTTTGTCCTCTCTTCTTCACCATCTTTTTATTCCCTTGTCTTTCGGCTCTCTTTAGGACTTTGTCAGTATTCGGGTAATATATCACTTGGGGGAAGTGTATCCTTTCTTCATTCTGGGTACCCATCCTTACATTATTACTGTTCATTAGACCCTTCTTGGTATTTTCTATAACCCCTTTCATTATCTTTCTACTATATCCATGCTTAATACCTATTTCTAAAATATAATCTAATTCTCTCTTTCTATCTTTCCATTTCGTCACGCGTGAAAGCTCTGGTTACCATCGCCCTCAACGCTGCAATCTTATAGTGCATAAGGTTGCGCGACCACATAGGAATAATTACAGATGTATAAGAGGGCTTTCTATATACATCTGTGACATATTCACCATTATCTATCTCCACTTTCACATCTAGAAAATGAAAGAACCTCTCACTAGTCTGCTCAACTCTCAAACTTAACCCTAATGTTTTGTCCGTCATGGCTTCTACATATTTAATATTAGACTGTTCACCTTTCCATACGATGCAATCATCATCCACATACCTAAGGCATAACTTAAACTCGTTCTTAAAAGCAGGTAATACTTCCCTTTCCTTGTGTCTTACAACTAGACTTTGACCCGGAAATATTCCGTGCCCACATTGATGTACTATAACATAATAATAATAATGTCATTGAGAGTCTTCTTAACTCTTGTTATAGTAGCATTGTAACTATTGTTCCAATGTTTTCATATATAAAATTATAATACTGCATTGCACATTAAATTATAAAGTTGACTTAAAATATTTTGCAAACCAAAATTTTTTACATTATAACAAATTTGCATTAGTCAGATTTGTGCTTACTTATGGCACATATACAGATTTTACTATACATTAATAAAAAAGTATAAACTTAATACTGTGTTTCTTATTCTGAATTATTAAAAAGGAAATGACATGCATTCAGAAAATTATTTAAATGTAATTATTGGCATTATTTCAAAATTTTATAAAATTTCCTTACATTTCTATATCAGATTATATAAATTTCTAATATTTTTTTTATACATATTAAATTTGGATACATTACATGCTACAAAAACTGAAATATGATGGAATAATAATTTTAAAATTCACATATTCCAGTTCATGAATTCATTTCTAATTCAAATTAACAAATTTATTTAATAATTTAAATAAAATTAAACAATGTTTCTGTGGCAATTGATATTTAAATGTTTTCATTCTTAAACAGTTACACTCGATTTTACAGTATTATATTTGTAACTGCATTTTATAGCAGGATTTGAGATTATCTGCTTGAGCTTTTGTTTCTGTCAGTAGTGTGATGTACCAAGTCAAATTGTTGTCACATAACTGTCCAATCCATTGCCACATAATTGTACTAGGATGGTGTATATAAATGCAGTGCCAGGAAAACTTGTGGCAGATAATCTTGAATCTTAGTTTAATATAGGTATCTCTCTTATAATACGGCTTCCTACAACACAGTTTTGCTCTAGAACAATTTGAAAATTGCAGAAACCCTCATATAATACGGTACTTCTACAACACAGTTCTTACTTAACATATTTAGAAAATTACATTAACTCTCCTACAGCACAAAACATTTTCATTCATTTTTGTAAATCTATACTAGAGAGACACAATACATACATAAAATGAAATCATTGGGAAATACTTTGCTAAAATTAATCATTTATGCAATTTTAGTAGTTTGCTGTTTAGAGCCTATTTGCCATGAGAGAGACAATATGCAGTCTATTTTCAATTTCAATTTGAAATTGAATTAATTGGCATCAATTGAAAATCAATTGACAAATGTTCAGTTCTTAGATAAAAAATAAGTTTTTATTTTTCAATAAAGGAATGTGAAAGAAAAGAAAAACTGTGAAAGAGGAAATTCATAAATTTTTTTGGATATACGTTAAGGAACAATTGTTTTCTAGTGATTATTCCAACATTCAGTTCTTGGATAAAAAATAAGTTTTTATTCTTCAATAGAGGAATATTAGTGCTTTTGATTTCTATTACTTCAATAGAGGAATGTGAGGGTAGAAAAACTTTTTTATTCATAAAGTTTTTTGAGTATTTGTTAAGGAACAATTGTTTTCTAGCAGGTTAGATTACAGATTTGTCTGTTGTATAGTAGGTTGTAGCGGGTTATATTACAGATTTTGTAAAGACGCAGAAGATACACAAACTTTAAATGCATAAAAAAGTTCAGAAAGTGAAATTGATATTGTTGTCTAGCGGATTGTAGCAGGTTAATTACAAATTTTGTAAAGAGAGCAGAATTACACAAACTTTAAATGTATAAAAAAGTTCAGAAAGTGAAGTTGATATAGTTAAAAAAGAAAATGTTCTTGTTTTAATGAAACAGTGGTAAGGAAGATATAATTTTTAAATCAATGTTATATAGGCTATATATTATTTACTTTCCTTTTGTTTGATGTATATTGGTTTTTTAGGGTCTTATATATTTTTCTTTCTTTATTCTTTCTTTTTTTTCTTTATTCTTTCTTCTATATTTCTTTCTTTTGAGTTATTAATACAGTAAACCTTTGCCAAATGCGAGCGTTACGTCATTAATACATTGCGCGCATGGGAAAATCGCATTCCGCAAAATTAACTTTCTATGGAAAAAATGTGTTAGGTATAGTTCAAATTAAGAAAGTACAGTGGATTCCGCTTAATTGGGATACGTTGAGACTAAGGCATTTTGGCCCAATTAAACAAAGTAATAATGAATTCTAAAATAAAATATGTAATTTATAAGTAAATAAATAATAGGTATCTAATTATTATTTTTTTATCTATTTTAATGCTTTATTTAAATAGGTACCTAATTTTTAGCTTTTTACCAATCTCCTCTGACTTCATCTTCAACACTGGGTCGCCAGTTCTTGGATAAAAATTAAGTTTTTATTTTTCAATAGAGGAATGTGAAAGAGAAGAAAAATTTTTTTTGGTTATATATTTTATTCATAAATTCTTTTTGGATACAAGTTAAGGAATGATTGTTTTCTAGCGGATTGTAGCAGGTTAATTACAAATTTTGTAAAGAGAGCAGAATGTTGTAGCAGGCTAGATTACAAATTTTGCAAAGAGAGCAGAAGATACATTACTTTTAAATGCATAAAAAAGTTCAGAAAGTGAAGTTGATATTGTTAAAAAGAAAAAATCTCGATTTAACTGAACAGCGGTAAGGAAGATATAATTATTAAATGAATGTTACATAGTCTGTATACTTTTTTTTTCTTTTTGTTTTTGTATATTTTTTTTTTTGTTTTGTGTTTTTGTTTGTTTTTGTTTTGTGTTATTAATATTCCTAATAAAAATTAAGTTTATTATGTGGAATTAAGGAAAGTTAATTGTTTCAATTGGTTTTGGAACGTAACTCCCTTTTTTGTATTGGCTCCAGGTCTCATATAACACGGCGTTTTTTAAGAACCTATCTACCCTTACCCTTTCGCGACCGAATCAAAATCGGCTTATTAATCCCTCTGCCTCCCTCGCAACCAGCAGCATCCGGCATTTACCAGGTTCACAGACCTCAAACAAGTTTCGACATGAGGCTCTTCTCCACCTCGAGGTGAACCAGTGTTATCAATATTCTTAATAAAAATTAAGTTTCTTATATGGAATTAAGGAAAGTTATTTGTTTTTAATTGGTTTTGGAACATAACTACTTTATGTATTGGCTTCAGGTCTCATATAACATGGTTTCATACAATACAGTGTTTTTTAGGAGCCTATCTAATGTGTTATTAGAGAGATACATGTATTGTGATTGTGTAATTATGTAGGTGTGTGCATGTGAGTGTGTAAGTTATAGCCAATTTGCAAAATAGCTAGGTGCTTTGGCCAAGTTGATTAGCCAGTGTCCAAAATATGATTGTAAGTTTATTTAGTTCGGACTTTGGCCAACGAATTTAAAACATAACTAGTGATGAATGGCCAAAGTGTGAATTAAATAATGAAATCCATGAATATATGTAGTATGTCATCTGATCTGCTAACATTTTTCTATTTGATATATATGGTAAATCCAATAAATCATGCACTATGGAGAATTCCTTATATCTTGAGGTTATTGCTAAAATTATACTATTAATGGTATATGTTGAATTAATAATAATAATAGTAATAAAGAAATGAATCAATTAAATTTGCAGTTTAAATTATAGAATGTGAAATCAATATTCATATGAAAATGTAATATAGTAGGAATCCTAAAAATTGCACAGATTATACTAGACACATTACATTTGACTTTCAAAAAAGAACTGGGTGTTCTAGTTAGTGCAATTTTCAAAACCTAGTTTTGATAAATAAATCTTTAACACAATGGAACTATTGATTCAATTTTTAAATACTTTTCAATAAGATAGAATCTTTAATTCTTTAACACATACTCAGAAACTGACAGATAGTCACCTCTAGTCTGTATACTTAGTCCTCTTACTTCTAGTCTGTAAGTTTTCCCTGTTTTCAACCAATGAATGAATGAGTATTTATCAAATAGTCTTGTTTGTTATGGAAGGACTACAGTAAGTTTCATTTTCTTTGTTTAGATTGTTTTTGGTTTATGATAGGCAGTATTCAAGTTTGGGACATGAAAAATCAAAATTATCATCAAGGAAGAGAGATTATTTACAATGATCATGAATATTTTAAAAACAAGACTTTATATAACATCACTTCATATACTAAAAACTTGGATAATATTTATATCTACAATATATTTGTAATTCATATAAAAATATCAATGAATTGATTTAAAAATTATATTTTAATTTTATTGAATCAATATTAAATAAAATAAACATTTGAGTAAATCAATTGGTTTTCATATTTTTAAATATAATTATTTTTTATTACATAAAAAAATTTAAAAAATGTAGTCTGATCAAAATAGAATGACAGATGACTGTTTAAATTGTAAAAATATCACATGACAGTAGAAGCTGTATAATAAGAATTAAGTGAACTAAGAGACTTTTGATTCCTTTTTTAGCTTCTATGATTATGGAAAACGTTTTATTATATTTCTAGACAAATTAAATTTTCTTCTAAACAATTTTTATGTTGGCCCTGCATTCTATAAATTATACTCGTTTCAATAGGTAATTAATACTTACTAATTCTACTACGAATATTAACTGATTGGCCATCCTATTTTGTTTAGACTTTTTGTTAATTGCTGGTAACATTGTTAAATAACTTTGTAGGAAGAACTAAGCAATATTTCTGTATTTATTGTTATTAAGCTTAAAGACTATGATATCACATGTGATGAATTTCTAGGGGAAAGCTCTTAGTATACAGATTATAGATTCTTTGGAAACATTCATCTGTAGTCAATCTACAGGGTGTTTCAAAAGTCAGGAATCATAATGAATTCCTTCATTTTCTTCTCTTTCCAACTAAATGAAGATGACTCTGACTAAGGAGTAACACACTGAGGTCATTCTGCTGATTGGCAACCAAAGTCAGTGAGAAACAGCTGAGGAATTCAATCATTTACATCCTGACAGGCAACCAATTACTCAAAAACAACCTTGTGAAAAAGTTCAAAGAGGCATGCTTGTCAGCATTGATCTTACCATTATCAACTGTTAATGATTTGGATCTGTATGTTATGAATTACGGGAGTCATTTCAGACACATTCTATAAAACCTCTCTATCATTCCAGACTTTTGGGACACTTATATTTTGATATTTGTAATTTTTGGAAGATGTTCTAATATAAAAGTTATACCTAAAGATGCTTGTTAAATATTCCCACTTACATAAATATAAATTTTTAATGTAAAGTTTTACTTTTTGTGATGCTGTATTAATTAAATTATTATTATTTATTAGAGAATGACTAATTTTCAAGATTTGACCCTACACATTATAGTCAAACACCCTGAAAACTGGAAATTTGCAGTATTTATCTGTAATATGGTGTACACAAACACAAAATGCACATGCACAATATATATATATATACAAAAAACAATAATGCCCTCCTTGAAACACAGAACCCACAATGAATAATTATTATCTATCAATGTTTAGCATTAGCTAGTAATTGTTTATTGTGGGTTTTAAGCAATTAGAATTTGAAACTAAGAAATTTTTTAAACATGTATTTATTAATTCATTTAATTTTATTCATAAATAATTCAATAAATAAAATAATTACTTATTAAAAACATATATATTTTTTGTTTTTGGAAAATAAAAAATATTTTATTTTTAACAATAAGAGTGGCATTGCTTTACATTTTTGAAAATCTCTTTAATGTTTGGTTTAATAGAAGACACCTAAAAATTATCTTTTTGCTTTGTCATGAGGAACCAAAAAAGAATTGAACTTTAATGACAATTTTCATCCTAATACACTGAAATGTCTCATTTAAGAAAATTAAATATAAAGGTATTAAATATATATTATAATATATCCAAACAATAATTTCACTAAAAATAACAACACATATAATAAATGGATATTCCAATTATGATAATAATTTCATTGAAACAAAAACAAACTACTATTCGGTACATCAGTATTTCTTAATATGTGCTTATGGAACTACTGAAAGGATCTCAGAGAACATTGAGGATATCAAAACACACTGAGAAATATTGGTTTAGAATACTCTGATAATCCTATATTAAAGATACTTTTGAATCGAAACCAATTCTGTTCTGTTCTTCAATTTTATGAAAAGTATTACTATATTGCTACAATTTGATTATAAATTAAAAAGTTCTGTGTTTTCAAAATGCAAATTATTCTGTAAAATATTATTATGGTATTTGATGAAATTAAACATAATATAACTGTCCAGGAACATGTTTTATTTTATAAAATTAACATTAAAAATATTGGAATTACAGAAATATGCACATTGTGAAATTGATTATTTACATGAGCATCCTCATTATTTTCAAAATGTTTTTCAAATATGCTTTTAATTTCAAGTTGTTTTCGAGATTCTCTTAATACTCTGAAGGAATACTTACAGAATGTAGTTATTTTCCCTATTATGTTTTTCATACGTCTTTTTTAATTATCATTTCTGAACAGAATTTAAATCAGTATAACCTTTTAGGTAAAAATAAATATATTTTCTTAAGAATGCTAAAAATAGTTTTTATAAGACAAATATTAAAATATAATAAAAATGGCATTGAATCACAAGAGATAATTTATCATGAAATTTACTGTTTGTAATGAAATTTTAAAACAAATATAAAGATAAATTAAAAATAAAGTAGTATTGTTTTATCATTTCTCCCATGATTTAATGAATTGATAAATCCTGAATAATTTTTATTTAAAAATTTCAATCATTTTAGAAATACATAAATATTTAAGCATTTTTACTCTATTAGCTATGCTTTATTTTTCTAATAGTTCAGTAAATCAAAGAAAACAGAATTTTCTATAATGATATTTGATTATTGAATAATTTTATATCCATTTATTCCTCATTTTTGTACATGAACACAGAAACTGAAATCTGAAGTTTAAATATATTCTTGTCATCCTTCATTGGTATAAAAATTTTCTTAATTCAATCTGATCTATTATCAAGTTTGTCATTTTATAAATAAATACAGTAAGTTCCCCCCCTTTATATAGTTTCAAATTCTGTGGTTTCAGAGATACACAGAGGCTGTCTTTTTATTTGTGTTGAATTTTCATAGAATGCAAATAAAAAAAATTCATTAAATAATTTACATTTTTGAAAAAATATCACTTATGGCCTTAAATTTTTTATCTATGTTTAAAGTATACATATAAATTTCATTTGGCCATTCCATTTGCTACTGCACCCATTTGTGTATAAACAGTCCTCGATTTATGACTGAGTTCAGTTTCAAAAATTTTGAATCCCATTATTGCAAATTAGATATGTCCAAAATTTTTGGATTTCTCACAACTAATGCTTTTTAGCACATTATATATTATCTTAATAAACATAAATAACACAAAACTATAAGAATCAGACACAAAAAAAGAATGCTTTCTATATAGAATTGAATTCAGGTCAATTGCATTGACCAATAGCAGAATTTATTGATGACATTGCATCATAAGTATAAATTCATCATAAGTTGAGGCAGCTACAAGTTGAGGACTATCTATATATCAAATTTAAGCATTATTGGACTTCTATGGTTTTTGATTTATGCAATTTTTTGGATGAATAATTTGGGAACCTACTGTATATAATAAAATGGATAATAAAAGTAATGCTATTTGATTATATTTATCCAATAAAAATGATCAATTATAAATTATTTGTATAAGTTATAAATGAATAAAAATATATAAAAAATATACTTACATTAAATAGTATTATAAAAAAGAATGGTAATACTGTCAAGTTGGGGTATAAACTTAACTATAGGTATAAAGTTAATCATTTATAAGTGAATTTTTTTATTGATTAATAAATGTTATATGAAATGTACATTTCTTGTGACAAGTTTATTTTTAAGTTAAGAGGTTTAAGAAGCTAATTTTAAATAAAGATCTAAACAAAATATTTCAGTATTAAATTTTATCTTCACAAAAATTTTATGATTAGTTTATTCTTCTTAACTTTCTAAATCCATTATAATCAAACTTTGTATTGGAATTTCTACATATCACTAATTCTTCATATTATAAAAAATCATTTTAGTAATTTTGTATATCTAGTGAATTTTTTAAAATTTATATGTAGTTATAATTTATGATTTTTCTATATAACATAAATTTTTTTGTTGACATCATAGACTTGCTTATGTTGTTATACTGAATTTAATTAGTCCAAAGTTAGAGCAAAAAATAATTTTATTTTTCAAATATAATTTACAATAAATTGAGTATAAAAATTACTTAATAGTTAAAATATAAAAAAAAAATTATATATTTAATTTTCATCTTTGAAAAATTATTTTCTACAATATATATGTGTATTTTATTATAAAAGATTTACAAATATACCTAAATTAAATACATAACTAAATACTGTATTATATTAAATAGGAAAAATATATTCACTATTAAATGATACTTTTATATTTATTTTAGAAAATTTCTTTAGTTAAACTAATGTGAAACTACAAAGATTTACAAATGATGATTATTTATAAATGTAAACTTTTGTTTAAATTAATACCAAAGAAATGGTAAGCAAAACAAATATTTTATTTATTGATAATAATAGTGAATATTTATTGATATTAATTTATCATTTTAAAATTATACTATATTAAATAAACAGAATATACGTATTTATATAAATAAATATATATATATATACACACACCAGTTTATATTAATTAATACAGGTGTCCCTCCTATAACACGGTTTCAAAATTATGGAAATTTTTAAACCGTGTTAACACAAAACATTTTCATTAATTCTTGTAAATCACACTATGGACACACAATACACACACAAAAATGCAATCTTTGGGAAATACTTTGCTAAAATTAATCATAAATACAATTTCATTAGTTTGCTTTGAGAGAGATGATATGCAGTCTATTTTTGATTTAAAATTGAGTTAATTGCCAACAATTGAGTATTTTATGTTCCCAATGTACAGTTCTTAGATAAAAAATATTTTTTTATTTTTCAATAGAGGAATGTGAAATAGAAAAAAAACTTTTTTATTCACAAATTATTTTTGGGTACGTCTTAAGGAACGATTGTTTTGTAGAAGATTAGATTACAGATTTTGTAAAGCAAGCAGAAAATACATAAACTTTAAATGCATAAAAAAGTTCAGAAAGTGAAGTTGATATCGTTAAAAAGAAACGTTCTCATTTAACTGAACAGTAGTAAGTTATATTGAATAAATATATTTAAACATCTGACTGCGTAAAGTGCTGTTTATTTAATGAGATAAGTAGTAAGGAGATATAATTATTCAATGAATGTTACATAGGCTGTATACTTTTTCTTTTATATATATGGTGTTTTTTGGGGTCTTATGTATATATTTCTTTATGTTTTGTGTAATAAGAAACTTAATTTTTATTAAGAATATTAATGTGGAATTAAAGAAAGTTTTGTTTTTAATTGGTTTTGGAATGTATCACTTTTTTTATATTGGCTCCATGTCTCATATAACACAGTTTCACACAACATGATGTTTTTTAGGAACTTATCTATCATGTTATATGAGGGCTACCTGCAATATACACATGCATATATAAATTTTTAGATTTAATTATTTAGCAATGCATACACAATATTTTCATAATATATTCAGTTTTTGTAATGACAAATTGCAATAATTTTTATATTTTTGAATCATGATACTAGAATTCAGATTATCCAAACTGATTTATTTAATTCAATTTTTAAACTTTTACATTAAACTTTTTTGCATGTAAAAAGTTATATATAAAAGTTCATAAATAGGAATTTATTTAGATAAAATAAATTCAAAATTACACAGGCAATTTATCTATTGCATGTGTAATTTTGAATCAATTAAATTATACTAACATTTATAGTGAACAATATCTAAAATAATTATTATTGTAAAAAACAATGGAAAAAATCATAGAAATATAATTTTAATAGTTATGTTTTCACATAAAAATAATAGAAAACTATAGAAGAGTTCCCCACTTTATATAAAATTTGTGTTTCTATAAATATTTAAATCAAATTTATTTGCAGTAAAATCTCATTAATTCAAAATCAGTCAATTCAAAGAATAGAATCTTTTATGACTATAAATTGCGTGGGTTAAAAATGATCAAAATCCACTTAATAACAAAAATCAATTTTGATCATTTTTACCATCCATGATCTCTTAGTGGGTCCCAAAAATGTATGCAAATTTCAATTAAATTGGATAAGATTTACATAATATATTGTTTTGACAGACATGTTCTTCCTGATATAATCAATGCTTGATTATTTTCAATACAGTTCATTCCCTAAAGCCTACTATTCTATATATTTATATATTTCATTCAGATTGAATTATATTTATCCAAGATATTGCTTCAAAATAGGTGAAATATCTTCTGTTAGTTATTATATCTGATACAAATCATTTTCAATAAATTTAAAACTGATTGATTATATTGAATTTTCAACAAAATGCTGTATAAAATCAAATAATGAAAAGGGTCAAGTAATCAATCTTGACTAATTTGTTTAATAACTGATAAATCAATTTTAATCAATACCAAAAGAATGAATGAATAAACAATCAAATTAGATTCAATTATCAATAATCAAATTAAAATGTCAAATCTAATAAAAAGATTATAAAATAAATAATATGATACAAAATGTAAATTTAACAATTTAAGCATACCGACTGCTTCTTAGAGTTATCACTTTATAGTGATTTGTTTTATAGCACCTTTCAATCCCAAAACTTGAAGGTGAGAGACTTGGAATTGAACCTGTGTCCTTCAATATAGTAAGCAAATGCTTTACTATGTTGGAATATCCAGGTTCAATTTAAACATGATCATCAAAATTTCAACTTTTTGCCTCCTATTTTTAAATTTTTTCTTTGAAATGATTTCTTTAGAAAAAATAAGATAGAAGAAGATGCATTCATATTAGAGAGATTTTGAAAAATTACAATTATAGTTTATAGTTTTTCTTAATTCAGAAAGCTAGAGAAATCAAAACTATTACGTAAATAATATATATGATATTCACAATTTATACAAATGTTAGAAATTTTAATTCAGTAATTCTTGTTTTAGATTCCACTGATATTCTTTAATATTTTATTTCAGATTCTCATTAAAACTTAAAAATTCTAGAAAGTTATGAGAATGCTGTTTTAATTGTTTCAGCCAATAAAGAATTATACAATCACTAAAATAATACAAGACTAAAATGATGTGAAATGGATATATTAGTGAAACAATGCTTCAATAAGAGAGATAAGTCAGGTAAAATATTTGCTTATTGAGAAATTTTGATCATGAAATATGAAAAACTTTTGTTTTTTGTATAATAAATGAAATAAAAATCTATGAAAGTTTTATTTCATTTATTATATTAATTTTATATTTTAATATTAAAATTTTATATGCAGTGGCTCTTCAATCTTTATATTGTTTAAAAAAAATATTTTGGAGTTGCTATTCAATTTTTTAATTTTCTCAAGAATAATTATTTATTCTATCAGATGATC
>AYEL01061154.1:0-16129 GCA_000484575.1 Olivierus martensii | reverse complement strand
AGTATTGTAAGGAAGCCGAACGTATCCAGTGAGGTGACAAACATTTTGCCCGGAGCTGTACGTTAACGTATACGTAATACGTATCTAAGTTACATACGGAATTACATAATACGTAAATTTCGTAGCGTAACTCACGTAAATTAACGTACGTTACATAAATAATGTTTATGTACGTAGGTTTGTTACGTAAACGTTTACGTACGTATGTAAATAATATAATGTTTACGTAATTCGTAAATTAAATAACGTAAAAAAAGAACATAAAATCTTAAAAAAGAATGAAACTTTATTACGTTAGGTAAGTTACGTTAATTAATTAATTTACGTAATTACGTAAATTAATTAGCACAGACGTTTGCGGGCCCATCCGGCCTGCAAATTGCTTTACGGGCCACCATTTTGGGATCACGGAAAATTAAAACAAGTCGTCCTCCCATTTTTTGAATGTACTTGTCTTATTTCACTATTCAATCAAGTGACGAAATAATATCGAATATGAATCGAACTTTGAGATTTCAAAACAGTGGAAGTCATCGATCAGAATAGCAACAAACGGAAACTGTTTCGAAATGACGTCACTTTTATCCTATCATGCAATGTGGGTCAAATGTCGTACGCTGATTTCACCGTTCAGAATAGGCCACCAAGCTCGATCTTCTCTCGTTGTCAGTACAGTTTAGTGCAGACAGATTTCTAGCTGTTTGAAAAAGAAGAAAATTTTGCCAAGACAATGGAAAACTCAGAATTCCAGAGATATGTAGTATTTTTGAATTTACTAAAAAATAAAAATGTTAAAATAAATTTTTTTTTTATTTGAAGAGGATGAAAGATGGGAATTTCCTTTGGGAGTAATCCCTGATGATGAGATGGTAGAAATCATGTAAGTCATTATTATTATTATTATTTCCGTTTTCTAAAACATGTAAACTTAATTTTTTTTTTAAATTAAAGGGCGTTTTGGTCAAGACGCCCTCACAATAGCCGCGACAAAATAGATTATAGAAAAGATATGCGGTATGTAGAATGGTTCTTTTTCAGCCAGACACATATCGAATGCCTCAATCTCTCGACGACGAAATTCGAAAAATAATTAAGAAAAAGTTAAGAATCGATTGTTTTATCTAAAATTAAATATATATTTTTTTATTTTAAAGCGAGTGCTGGGATAAGAAAGATGAACCATGGGATTTGAATATGCTGAGATATTATAGGAGAGATATGAATTATCTCAATTGGCTGTAAGTTTACTTTCTTTTACATATTTATAATATTTTTAAAAACAATTATAAAAACACGTTTTTTCTTTTAACGAAAAAAGAAAAAGAAGACAGGTAAGTAATATAGAAATTATTATTATTATTTTCTATTCTATCCTATTCTAACATGTATTTTTCCCGTTTTTCAGAACCAAGAAGAACATAGGGTAAGTATGCAAAATTTTATTTTATTTTATATTTTCTTTTTAAAAATATATATATTTGTTATTTATAAGTCTTCCCAAGAAGCTATGACATCATCAAGTAACCAATCTGGGTTCTTTCAAGAAGCTATGGCATCAATAAGTAACCAACCGGAACAAAGTGCCATGTAAATATAGAAAAATAAATAAATTTAATATTGTTAACGCATCTGTATAGTACATTATCGTTTTCAGAATGAAATGCTTAAACATCTACGCTCAGAGAGATAGAGAGGTCCGAAGATTTAGTACGGGTACCGAGTATGTCTTCGAGGTAGACGACACCGATCTCTTTATCAGTGATTTCTACGGGGTTTTTGATGAATTAATAAACTTAGTTCTAAAGGACTTTGAACAGGATGGTATGATTGGGATACAGCTGTCTGTGCACAGATTACACAGAGTTATATACCACCCGTTTACACAGACTGATCAACTAACAACCCAGCAACTGTTGTATATTTTAGAAAAAGTCGTGCAATCCAACGCAAATGTTTCCCTCAAAAACATCGAGGTGAAAGTGATTCAAGTAAGGTTATCAAAAGGTGGAATGGCACTCTGTAAGATGACTCACAGTTCCATGCACGAATTTCTTCGTAGAAAGAGGTGTATAGTCTCTGTCTCAGGAGAAGACGAACTCTGTTTCGGCATTTGCTTAGATTTGGGCGTCTGCATGCATACTGGCGATAAGGGGATTTTAAAAATTTACTCAACTCGCAAGGGAGACTTACATCTGTAGCTAAAGACCTCTATCTAAAAGCAGGCATACGTCTTGGCAGTGTGGGGGTAAATGAATTGCCTAAATTTTAAGCTTTACAGTCGGAATACCAGCTTGTCGTATATGAAAACGACGCAATCATTTTCAAGGGCCCAGGAACAGAAAAACAGATATTCCTGCTTTTTGTAGAAAACCATTATTATTTAATTAAAACCATGACCGGGTTTCTATCAATAAGATATTTCTGCAAAAGTTGTTTGAAAAGTCACAATAATAAGAGCCACAAATGTGCTCGTAACTGCAGATACTCTAATTCCTCATCTTGCAAAAATCATGATTGGAAATACTGCAATGTGTGCAACAAGTCTTTCCTTCTACAGGTTGCTACAATAAACATAAAAATAACAACTGCGAAAATTACACCACCTGTCCCGACTTCCATAAAATTACAGAGAGCGCCAACCTATACTCACATAGCTCAGGTTTCTACAAGTGTGAAAACTGTACCCAAAATGTCGACGAAGATCACAAGTGCATTATTATGAGAGTACAGTGCGAGAAAAAGTTAACCGAACCAATAATTCTCTTCAACTGTGAAAGCACACAATATTTAAATATACATCAGGTAAATCTCATCATTTCAAGGAGAATGTGCAAGGATTGCATAAAAACTTTAGCACCATCCCTTGTCTCAACTGTGAAGAAAGAGAATTTGAGAGCAAGAAAGACTTTTGCGAGTACTTTTTTATGGAGAGGAACAGAAACGGTTTTTCCTTTCACTTTATGGGAAGGGTTATGACACACACACTTCGTTGTCAGACATTTACTAGAAAACAACAAAACACCATCATCATCATCACCACAGGTACAAAGTTTTTGTCAGCCGAATACAAGGTATTAGACTTTTGGACTCATTTTTCTTTATGCCAATGAAGCTTTCTAATCTCCCCAAGTCATTCGGTTTTTCCAAAACGACAAAGGGATACTTTTCACATCTTTTCAACACAGAATCCAACCAGAATTACGTCGGAGCGGTTCCTGATCCCAAGTTCTACAACGTAGACGGAATGACTCCTGTTGAACGTGGACAATACCTCTGATGGTATAACGAACAGAAAGACATCGTTTCTGATATGAAAACGGAATTAAAATGTACTGGAGGAATGATGTAGAAATTCCAGTAAATGATTTGCTATGATACAGAAAAATCTTTGACATGTTCAGTGTTGATCCCCTGATGTGTGTCATCCTTCCCGAAGCCTGTTTGCAAGTATACCACAGAAACTTTATGCTTGAGAAGTCGATAGGGATTTTCGATCGACAAATACTTCCATATCAGTTAAACTGATATGGAAGTATTTGTCGTATGTATGGAAGTATTTAAACTGAAATGGCTAAAGCAAGTAGAAAATGAAAGAAAAATAACGTTTTCTCCTCCACCGCCTTGGAAACCAAGACACAGGCGCATCATTTTGTGCTTCTACAACTTGGCAGCCAAGACAAAATTTAAAGCCCAATAGTTTCGTTATTTTTGCTTAAATCGAGAAAAATTGGTTAAAATCTCAAATTCTATCATATTTTTCATATTTCTGTCGAATTACTAAAAAATTTGATTTTCCGTTGATATTTTAATAAATTTTTAATTAAAAAAAATGAATCTTTAACTCGAACCCAATCCGAATCAATTAACACATTTGTGATTTTGGTCCCCCAAAATTCAAGAACAGTTTGTCCGAATTTGTCCGACTTCAAAATCATGTTCCAAATTTCCTTCAGATTTTATCCTTACTTCTTTATTACAGATATCTTGATCCGGTAAATTAAAATTTGGGAAAGTTTGGCCATACAGATATCTTGATCCAATTAATTATAATTTGGGAAAGTTTGGCACATTCTAAATAATACGATTAGTGCTTTTTCACACACAAAATTCGATAAATTAGTTTTATTTAAAACTTTATAAATTTTAACTTATCAGAGACACAAAGTGACCTATACCACGCTTGACGATCAAGGCGGAAGTCAGCGTCCTAGATTCTGGAGGAGAAATATTAACGGTTTTTCGAAATCAGCTGATTGTTTGTTTTATATTAGTTATATTTTAAATATAACCCAAAAATTTAAACAATACAATAGTTAATATCTAATGGTTTTTTGAAATCAGCTGATTGTTTGTTTATATTAGTTAATAACGGTTTTTCGAAATCAGCTGATTGTTTGTTTATATTAGTTATAATGATATCTAATGGTTTTTCGAAATCAGCTGATTGTTTGTTTATATTAGTTATATTTTGAATGTAACACAAAAATTTAAACAATACAGTAATTTTTGTGTTATCTGCAGTCGAAACAACTAATTAGTAGACCAGAGGTGCACTATTACTGTCAAACAGCCATCCAAGATCAATTGTTGACCTCAGACTATGGGCTATTACATTATGTTGACTAAGGAAAGAGCTGTGACAACTCGTCCCCTTTGTTTGAAAATGCTGTAATTATTATACTTTAATTAATTTTTGAAAAATTAATGACTTAAAATGAATAAATACAGAGAAATAATTCACCATCCGCCATTTTTAAAAGGTACTGAGACAAATCGTAAAAAACGTATAAAAAGCAATAATTTATCAAAAATCAGTGCTAAATGTGGCATACAGATGGCAGAATGATAGCTAAGTATAGAAACCATAGCAATATTTATTTAAAAAGTAAATTTTTGAACAAAGTCGACATTCTCATACATACTAGGCCAACGCCTGTCAACATCGTCCTCGAGCTTGCGGGCCTCCCGCGGGCCCCACACTAATACTTCTTATAAAATAATAAGTATTTTAAGAAAATGGGAAGAAAAATGGCAAGTAAACAATTATTTTAAACAACTGTTTATTAGAATACCATATTTCATCCGCGAGAGGGAGAATACCATTGTTTATTTATAGGAAGTATTGGATTGGTCTCTGCGGTATCAAAATTCAGTACAAATTGTCTTCGTTAATTGGAAAAGTTTCTTAGAATTATGAAGTATTTTGTATTATTAGATGTGGAATATCATCAGGAATGTAAATACATCAACATTTTTTTATGCGATGCCAAAATGATGAATAATTTGAAAATTATATATTGTTTACATATGATAATTAGGCATAATTATTATTGTTTACATATGCTAACTGTTGAAATTACCTGCCGGTGATGAGCACATTTCATCAGAAGCTGCATTCAGCGCAGTCTGAACGATCGCCCCGAAAATGATGGATTGCTTGCGAACGGAAACGCCAATATCTAGCCTGAGAACCAAAACGTGGTATTTTTTCTTCTCTCAGCAAGCTAGTTTATCACTAGGTTTTCTGGACCTCAGGAATATCGACTGTTCCTTCTGTTCTCTAGAACTGGCTTTTATATGGAATTTCGACCGCCTAAATGAAGGGTTTCTTCCATGTGAGCGAGTGGGCTTTTTCTCCCCCGGGGATTTTTATGCCTACAGAATATAGCAGACAGCTGGCAGGTAATTTCGACAATTACCCTAATTAGGTCTAATTGTTTCGTATATATTTTTTTTTTTGGTCCTTAATCCAAAATTAAAAAACGATATCAGGACACAGTATATGGACAAAATCCAATTCTTTTCATACCGAAAAATTAAAATGTAAAAAACTTATAGCGAAATATCAAATTTCAGGTATTAATTTGCATTTTATTTGGAGCAGAAAAGGATGTTTTTTTTAAATGAGGGGTAATAAAGTATAAGTATTCAATATGCACACAACAGTGGAGAGAAGAAGATTGGGCTGTGTTTCGTGGATGATTAAAATAAAAACAAAATCTTTAGTTTGAACGGTTGCTTCTTTCATTGCTGTCCAGATTGTTACAAGCAGCAGCACGCCAAACTTTTCAAGTCTGGATTAACCCATGAAGAAACTATCTATCTAAGCAGAAAACTATATTTTGAAAAATTGGAGTATAAAGTTAACGAAATGTGGGAATGCCGTTTCGAAGTTTATTGTTCCGAGAAAATAATCGAACCAATCAACGCTTGTGATGCATTATTTGGAGGAAGGGTTGGAAGTGTTCAAAACTTTCTTTGTCTCAAACCAGATTAATTACATTGACATCACCAGCCTCTACCCTTTCGTTAACAAGGCAAGTTATTACACGCTAGGCCATCCCAAAATAATTAAATGCAACTTTCCCGACATCTCCTCTTACTGCTGTATAATCAAATGTAAAATTCTACTCCCAAGTGACCTGTATATCCCACTTTTACCAGCTTGTATAAACGGCAAACTTCTTTTCGCGCTCTGCAGGACTTGCGCTTCCAAAAAAATTCGGACTGCTGCTACTCAGAAAAAGAAAGGGCTTTTCTTGGAACATGGTGCACTACTTAATTAAATAAAGCACTGGACTTGGGATACCGAATCATCGAAATTTACGAAGTCTGGAACTTTAAGGAAGGTACGAAATCGTTATTTGAAATATATGTAGAAACCTTCCTTAAAATTAAAAAAGAAGCAAGTGGTTGGCTTCAGAACTGTGAAACAGAAGAAGGTAAACGAGCCTATGCGAGGATTAACAACGAACGAATCACCCTGGATCCCAGGAAGATTGAGAAAAATCCCAGTCTAAGATCCATAGCGAAGCTATGCTTAAACTCGCTGTGGGGAAAGTCACCCCACCGTAGAATTTGTCAACTCTCCAGACAAATTCTCACTTTTTCATAATTCGGATAAAAGCATCAAAGCAATTGACATCATGACTGACCATATTCTAAAAATCACACATCAGACTAAGAACAAACCTCTCTCCTTTAGAAACAACGTTATTATTGCTGCTTTCGGAATGTGACATGCACGCATAATTTTTTATTTCTATCTGAAGAGGTTGAACAAGCGGATTTGTACTGCGATACCAAATCAGTCATTTGTTCAGGCAAACCCAACGTACCTCTCTCATCCTATCTAGGTGAGATGACCAACGAAGTTCCAGATGGACTAAAAATTACGAAATTTGTGGTGTAGGCCCAAAATCTTATGGATACGAACTTTTGGACCAATCGATAGTACTGAAAATTAAAGGTATCTCTCTATACTACTAGAATAGCAAGTGATTACCTGGAGCTCCTACAGTGGATGGCGAACAAGGAAACGGAAGGTGCCACCGTTACCTATCAATACACTATCAAAAGCACAAAATACTGTCAACTTATCACCTGCCAACTGTCCAAAAATTTTAAACTGGTATATGACAAATGCAGTCTAATCAACAATCATGACACTGTTCCTTGGGGCAGCAAAATTTATTAGATTTGTATATATATTTATAATTGTATATTTTATTTATTTATTAGAATTGTACATATTTTTCAGTATTTGCATATATATTTATAATTGTATATATTATTCTATATATAATAGAATATATTTCTTATTTTTCAGTATTTGTAAATATTTTTGATTTATTTGTTTATTTCTAGAATTGTATAACTTTTTTGTTAATTGGAATTATATTTAAAAATAAAGGTATTTCATTTAAGAAACTTTTCTTTATTCATAATCATAGTATAACAACATTGACAAGTACAGCTCTGGCCAAAATGTTTGTCAGATTGAACTAGGCACTGGAAACTGGATATCATAATCGGCTACAGTTTCTAATCCACGTACCACGTCTAACGCGTCCCACACGCATTCAATGTAGGGAAGGTGGGTTACAGAAAGCAATGGAGGTAAATTGGCAAGACTAATCGCTCTAAAGCAGGGCTGTCCAATTATAGTGAGCCTGAGGGCCGCAGCGGTACCCTTAGATTTGCCGCCCCGGCCAAATGCCCGGGTTGCCGGCCCCTAGAGCGGGCCCTGAGTCCTTCAGCTCGCTACTTCCAACAATTCAGATCTGGTAATTCTATTTTTGAGGCTCTTCGTTGGAGAGTGTACAGCATGCGATAGGCGCGATGTAAAAATGCAATGCTTCGCTAATGTTTTCTATACGGAATTATCCTACAGAAAAAGAAAAATGGATAACAAAAACGGACAGTGATTTAATAGATCCCTGGATCTATTAAATCACTGTCCGTATTTGTTTTACATTCCTCATCCCTCACGGCCTTCTCCAGGGTGAAAAATTTTGTCAAAAGTGTCAAAGTTTTTGGAATAATTCAAACACGAAATCCTGTAGGTCTAATTATAGCAAACTTCTATTAAAATATCTAAAATGTTTATATCAACAAAAATTTGCGGGTTTCAGCTAGTATTGTTATATTAGACATGTGCATTATTTAAATCCTTTGTTTTAATTTTAATTAAAATTTAATAAGATTGGCTTAAGGTGTGTATATATACTAAATAGTATATAATGGAAATATATATTATTTTAATCCAAGTTAAAAAATTTTAAATGCTTAGAACTTCAGCGCGTGTATGTAATTCACACATGTTGGATTCTAATTAGGGTTCGAAATTAGATAATTTTTTTTTATCAGTAATTACCGATTTCTAAAATTTAATAAAAATTACCGTTACCGAAATAACTATTACCGGTATTATCGGCTTTAAAAATCAAATTTTAATTTATTTAAAGTCTATCATAAAATCAATTTTCTTTCAAACTTTTTTTAGAAAAAGGAAAATTAATTTTAAAGTTATTTTAAGTTTGCAAGAAGAAATTAAATTCTATTTTGCCCCGTCTTAACCCTTTACATCCCACGGTATCAAACAACAAACACTTAGGTTATTTACAGGGCTGTCCAATTATAATTAGCCCGAGGGGCCGCAGTTACAAAAAGGGGGCGGGGCTTTGGTACTTGATACGCTATTGTCTCAACAAATGGAACGCATAAATATAACGTTTTTGGATACCAATTTTATTTCCAGATTAACAAACCTTATTACAAAATTATATTAGGAAACCAGTTTTATTTCCAGATTAGCAAACCTTATTACAAAATTATATTTAACAGATTGCATCCAATAAACATGTTAACAAAAAGTTATAAAATATAAACCGTTAAAAAATATAAAAATAGTATGTATGTTTCTATTTAATGTAATAAATGAGGGCGGGTAGCAGCATATACAAAGGCTGGAGTTACATCTATTCCTGTTGTAGCTATCCGCAGAATATGTAAAAGAAGAATCTCCAAGGCAGATTCTGAATCGATTCTTAATTATCTTCATGTTAAAAAATGCACTTTCACACAAATAAGTACAGTGGTCCCCGGTTATAACGCGGGTTTGCGGGGTGGCGATCCGACCCGCGTTATAAAAGTAAGACAACCGCGCTATAACCGACAGCTTCTCTTATTTTTAATTTAGTGATTCTAAATTACAAAATAAGAGAAAGCTGTCCAAATTTGTCCAAGACAGATAAGAAACAAATGTTTCGTTTTTGGTGTATTTGGGCACATAGTGACCAAGGGCTAACTAGTTAAAACAGAATGCCACAACAACAGCCACACAGTCACTGAAATGGTGAATATTAGAAACCAAAAAATAACTAAAATACAGTCAGAATTCAAAACTTTAAACCGAAATAGCTAAAACAAAAATTGACGTGACTGAAAGTCATAAAAATGTGGTGTCATTGATAGCTTGTTGATCATTAAATAATTACTAATAATTAAGAAAAATTAATTAAGTTAATTCAATTTTAGGATTCTTTTTATTAATCTCTTAAAAAAGTAATAAAAGTGAAAAAACATTAAAAAGTAATATAATATCATAAATCCTGAAAGCCTCGCGGGCCGCACAAAATGGCTTGGCGGGCCGCCTTTTGGACAGCCCTTCTCTAAAGTATTATCACTGGCAGCATTATTTTTTATGATAATGTAACAGATGGATAGAAACCAAACGTATTTATTACGAAAGTAATATTTGAAAACAGTTTAAATACAAGTATATCATTACAGGTGTTTTAGTTATTTTGTATAAAAAAAGAAATTGATAATTTATAAACTGTAATAATTGAAGAGATGATTATTTCTCGCGAAATTCAAACACACACACAATTTTGTCCCTGCTTCTTAGTGTCAGACTGACAAACATTCATAACTTTTCCTCCCAAATAAGGGAGTCTTCAATATTGGTCGACAAACATTCATAACTTTTCCTCCCGAATAAGGGCGTCTCCAATATTGGTGTCCAGCATTCAATACGTTGGAGGTGTGATTTCAAAAATTAAAAAAAATCTCAATATTATTAATCAATACTCATTTTAAACATTTTAATATGTCGAATTTTTACCGTATTAACCATTAGAACGTGATAGTTGTGTTTTTAATTAATTACAACGGTTTGCTAGTGCCATTCGGAGCATTTGAATAGTTAACAGGTCGCCGATTCGTATCTGTATTGGTTAGGAGGCCCAAACCCCGCTCTAGCTATTGCTAAGTGTATCTTCTATACGTCCTATAATTTCCAATTGATTCATTATGGCAGATCTGCAGATAACGTAGGATGAAATTTACTAATGCTAAGCAGCCTACAATGCTGGCTTCTGACTGCTTAACGAACTCGTGCAGGAAAGCCCAATAAAGACACGTTATTAAATTGTTGATGAAGTTCTTGAAGCTAACATGTAAAATAAACTTATATTGAGTGAGAATGCAGTATATGTGGATGTCCTTCCTCCCTGCACAGCCCTTGACGAGGGAGGGGCACGGTGTGTGTGTAATATATCTTTTAGTGTTTTCTGGGATACAACAGGAAGAAACTGAACGATGGCATTTCATTCCACTTATAACGTTCAACGAACAGGAAGAAACTGAACGATGGCATTTCATTCCACTTATAACGTTCAACGATTTTTCTGGGATACAACAAGAAGAAACTGAACAATGGCTTTTCATTCCATCTATTTTGTTCAATGCAACAATTATGAATATATTCCTATGTATATTCACAATGTTCCGGTTGTATATAAAGGATTCCGAATTTGCTATATTCGATTACCGTTGCATACAGCTGAATATAATATCCCCACCCTACAACTATCGAATTATATATGTAAATCTCAAACGATTAGTTTGTAATGCGTAATTATATATGTAAATCTCAAATGATTAGTTTGTAATGTGTAATTTTAGCTTGCAGACAGTTGAATATATTATCCCCACCCAAATACAACTATCGAATCTATATGTAAATCTCAAACGATTAGTTTGTAATGTGTAATTTTAACAATGTATAAATCGTTACAACTATCGAATTATATATGTAAATCTCAAACGATTAGTTTGTAATGTGTAATTTTAACAATGTATAAATAATAACATAGAAACAAGTTGGCAATATATGCTTTATCAATATAAATTTATTCATCGATCCACCATAGAGAAAAGTTGATTTGGGAAATGAAACTGCTAATATGCTGAACATGAATAGAAAAACAGTTAGCAGGATATACAAATGTTCCATAGAAAACGGCACGTTAACTCCACTTAATATCAATGGGATGACCCACAGCTGCGCCGGAAAATGAAGTCAAACAGTTAGTAGAAAGCAACCAGAAAAATCAACTGAGGACTGCTTCAACATTGAAAACGGAATCATTATGAAATCCACATGCCACCATTGTTGATGACGTCAGACAGACGCTTGGGCATGCTGTTGTCTAACGTCTCACACAGACTGGAATGACGAAGCGCATTCCAGCGCTTGTTGATTGTTTCCCACAATTCGTCAGGAATGTGAGGAATCAGTGTTGTGGCTGAAGCAGCCAGATCTGGCCACAGGTTCTCGATGGGGTTCATGTCGGCGCCCCGCCCTGGCCAAGGAATAATGTTCAGAGAGGTTTTCCTCGCTAACCATTCCGTAACGATCCTAGCCACGTGGACAGGAGAGCAATCGTGAACGACCGGCACGGTGTCTGTGCAGAAGACGCATTGCATTGATGGCAGTAGTGCGTTGCGTAAAATGTCTAAATACTGCAAGGCTGTGAGGTTTCCATCGATGCGAACCAAAGCACCCAGACTAAACAAGGACATCTATCCAAGACACTTGAAAACAATAATCAGAGATAAGTAAGTAATGATCAGGATGTGTAGAAAAAATATATATATATAATAACAAGGGGTATGTTATATATGTTACAAATATATGTGTGTAGTCCGGTCTGCATAGTGTTTCTCAACCTCCGGTGCTTGGAAAAATATGACCGAACCGCGAAAAATATTCTTAATATATTAATTCACTAGGTGTCCTCGAACGAAGTCCACAAATGTTGTAGGGTGATAGAGGGGGCCAAACGGAAAAACAAATCCCAGAAAAGATTTATGGTTAATGGCCCATGAATTCCGCTATGTGAATTACCTTTATGGTTCATCCAACCAATCTCTGTTACATCAGTGAACCGTGATGTTCATTCATGGGAATGCATACAAGTGGTCAGCTGCGCGTATTTAACTTACAGCTGGAATGGGTCAAACTTTTCCGACCCGAAGCCCACCCATCCCGTGTTCCAGCAGTGATGGTACTGTTATCGGTTGGCCCTTGTGAGAAACCAAGGCAGAGCGATAAATTTGACTCAATTTACCTTTAACGCATGGTGCTTCCACGAATGTGAATCGATGTAATCATATCGGGATAACCGAGTTAGCTTTAGCCCTCTGTAGCTCTAGCGTTATGTGTTTTATCCTCATGAGTTACCACGAATGTGAATCGATGTAATCATATCGGGATAACCGAGTTAGCTTTAGCCCTCTGTAGCTCTAGCGTTATGTGTTTTATCCTCATGAGTTAATATCATTGGGTGATAAAACATACAACAGTTATAATGCGTATTTGTAAAAATGTAATATATAACCTGATATATTTATACGGCATGGAATAAGTGGGTCAGGTTCAGCGATGTTGGACTTTTCGGTTTCTATCGATGCACCTACACTCCCACATGTAAACTAACATACTAACGGCCGTTACATAACGCTTATATGAATAGAACAATGTCTTTCAAAAGTAAATGAAACAGAGCCATCCAAAAGGTAAAATGTATCATAGGATACATATCTCATTAAAGAGCGACAGATTCAGCTGCTGGGCAAGTGGATAATTCTTTTACTTAAATTTCAAGTAACATGTGAATATATCTCCCTCCGTTGCCCTAATTGGGGTGTATGATATTGAACAAATAGCCACATTCACTTACAGAAAAGCGTCCACTAGTTCTTTTGTGATGGACATAAGCAGCATCGAAACACTATCCCACAGGTCGCCGGACCCACACAGTTTCATCGTTATCACTTTGGAAGGTTTTCTCATCGGTGAAAACCACAGCTCCAATCAGTCGTCCTCCACAATGCATGCTAGTAGGCAAATCCTATCCTATCCACAATGTTGGTTGGAGATTAGCTGTTTTTGGGCTGCTCGGCGACCGTGCAAATTGTGTTCTCTCAACCTGATAAAAGAGAATAGACACTCTCTTAGTACCCTAAGAAATCATCAGAACATATTTATTCTTTTATTCTTATTTTGGCGGCTCATTCATCTAATCGCCAATAACTGTATAGTTTACAGTAAATAATTTAGGTGAGGTATGAGTTACGCTTACCTCCTTTCAACTGTAGTCAGCAAACACGCCACATCCAATTTTACCTTCAATGTTGGGGGAGCTTAAACGGATTTTCCTGGCTGGCTTCTACTAAACATTGGACGTCACCTGGGTCTGCCTGTTGATTTAAGTGGCGACAACGTGCCTCTTTCTGCTGTAAAATTTGCATATCCTAATAACTGTTCTCTTCTGATGTCCAACATTTCAGCAATTTCATTCACCGAAACACCATTTTCTCTATGGTGGATTAACAACTCTAATTTCTTTCGTGATGGCACGAGGCATTGTCTTCAGCATCTCGATTAGTATTTCAGGGAAAATTATCACTTCCCCTATTGCACATGGTTTTCTATTATCTATTACGAAAGCCATAATATTAGTCCGCCATTTGTTCTCTATAAAAAAACTTTAATATTCATTTAAAACACGTCATAGTTCTCTCGTCACTATCAGAAACATACCCGTCGTTGGTAGCGAAGTACATAATGGACGTTCCCTCCACGTCACAGTTCTCTCGCCGCTATCAGAACCCTACCCCTCGTTGCTGGAGAACTACATAATGGACGATCCCTCCTCCAACACATTAGTGTTTACGTTGCTGAGGAAACTACTGCATGCTGAAGCCGAGTATTGTAAGGAAGCTGAACGTATCCGGTGAGCTGACAAACATTTCGGCAGGAGCTGTACATAAAATCTTGAAGGATTTATTGGAATGTACATAACTGCATACAACATTATCGTTTCTTTTAGAATTGCTGGAATAATGATTAATTATACACTGGAAAAACACATTATGAACGCGGTGAGAGAGAAAATAGATAGAATGCTCGCCACAGACATCAGATAGATAGACCTGTACGCGATATTCGCTATAAACAATTTTATCCGAATATTTCTTCATAAAGTTTACAATTTTTTCATTGCTAGGCTTAACTCTGTAGCTATCGAAATACTCAGCCTTCTTATCGATGTATACGGCTATCCAGTGATTTCCTCTCGGTGGACAGGTCAAGTTTTATCACATAACCGTTTCTCGGGCAAAAGATCCGAGGGATAGACGCCGCCAAATTGCTTCCCGAGGTCTTTCTTTAGTATACAGTGGGGATCCGTTAACGAACAGTTCAGCGTATATCCTTTCGAATACCCGGCGTAGCTAACGTCAAAGCCAGAATCCATATACAGACGGCCAGTGTCCGAGAAAAGTGTCAGCTCTACAGTCGGTTCCATAAAGTTTTGTACCTAAGCGGAAGGTGTTCGGCTTCCATCTAATATTCAAAGCAATGTGATTCATCAGTTCAGGCAAATCATTCGAACTCTCCGAGTATCGGATGATTCCATTAACTGTTGTCGTAGCAACGGGGGTTGGTAATTTTATTGCACGTGTTAATTTTTTTGTCTGCAAGATGACTTTGGATGTTCTGAAGGGAATTTTTGTTTTATTAATAATGAACTAATCTATTTTGTTATTAAAGGGAATTTTTGTTTTATTAATAATGAACTAATCTATTTTGTTATTAATCAAAAAAATCTAATATTACATGTGTAATCAAGAGATAAGTTGTTATACCACTCGCTAATGAATAAAACAAGAGTGACAAAGAGGTGTATCAAAGCGCAATCAAGAGATAAGTTGTTATACCACTCGCTATTGAATAAAACAAAAGTGACAAAGAGGTGTACCAAAGTCATAACCACGAAACATATATTTTCTGTGTATTTGAAGTTTATGTTATTTACGGTAATAATGCCAAAAGCTGTAGATAATAGCTAATTATATACTTGAAGAGTATCTACATATGGAAATTATTTTCATGTAGTTTACACCATTTACAGAAAACATTCTGGTTTCTAATAATGGCATTTTATTTTGGTTTAGTCTGAACAATCTCAGAGTTGGGTAACTGTGGGCTATGAGTTAAACATCAATTGTAATATATTTATTTCTGCACATTTGAAGTTCAAAGCAATTTTGAAATATATTTAGGTTTATTTGGATCATATTCTCGTAATACAGTAGAAAAATATTTAGCTTCTTGTTCATTATTAATGGAAAATTTGGTTTATGATTGTTAATAATATGAATAATATATATTGTATTCATACTATTAATGAAGATCAAATGTTTAATAGAACAAAATTACTTTATTATATCACTAAATTTTCTCACCAGTTAACTTAATCATCATCAGAAAATAACAAATTGGAATGCCTGATTTGATCAATAATTTTATTCATACTTTCTATTATTTTCTGTAAAAATGCAGTTTCTTATATTTTTAACAATAAATACGATTTAAATTGAAAATTTTAAAATCCTTATAATGTAATGAACTACATATATCTGGAAGCGATATCCATTAAATATATAATAAAAATTCAAGGCTTATATAAATTATATAATTAGAGTAAATAGTACC
>AYEL01061151.1:0-24472 GCA_000484575.1 Olivierus martensii | reverse complement strand
TTATTATTATTATTATTATTAATATTTTTATGTTATAGTACATCAATGTGGGCACGAAGTATCTCCGGGTCAATTGTGAAAAAAATTTAAAAATTATACAGAAATATAACAATTTATTATGTGTGAATATTCATAATTTAGGCATTCATAATTACAACACCACCTGTATTTAATATTTTTAGTTATAAAACTAAATTAATACTTGCTTGGTCTATGGGGTGGAATCACAGAACTTCCTGATAACAAAAGATGTATTCCAGCAATATACTTTTGACTGAAAACAAATTTATAAAAATAAATATAACACATTTATTATAAATTAGAACAACATTGCTTAAAAGAATGAAAAGCAAACTTAATTCTTAAAGTGTTTAATAATATAGAACTTAGAATATTTGATATTCATGAAAAAATTTTTTTGAGAACTCCATTCAACTTTCTCACTGAGAATTCACTTCTGTGCATTATGTAAATTGTTGATATATTGCATGTTGAATAGATTAGTCATGTTTCATACATAATTATTTATATATAGTTTAATTTTTTTTTAAATTCTTTTTATTTTTGCCATTTAGAAAACAAACAACGAAAACTTTATTCTTGTAAATTTATATGCTGTTGTTGTTGTTATTATTATTATTATTATTAATATTTTTATGTTATAGTACATCAATGTGGGCACGAAGTATCTCCGGGTCAAAGTGCTATGTCGGACATGAGTTAAGACATAGCTACTTGTGATGTTTAATTGTGTTTAATATTTGAACATTAAATGTTCCTTAATTGTTCATATTTAGCCAAATTTTTTTCAAATCACTATGATTATCAGTGTTTTTGCAAGGGTAGGACGAATTAAAAGCATAATTTTCAAAACTATTTATTTTTTCAAATCTAAAAAGCAATTTTCTTCAAAAATTTACATTATTATACTTATTATTATACATAATTTACTAAATTTTAACATAAATCAATATATAGTTTCTTTTACAATTAATTCACTGCATTTCGACCCAAATGTTCCTCTTCAGTTAAGCGCAAGAATTGTAAAAAATTTTAACATATTTTGTAAAAAAGATATTATTAATATGTTGCCATTCATTTGAAAAACATGAAGTACAATTTACATTTAGTAATGTGTGAATTCTTCTAAATTCTATTAAGTGAGTCTTCGAAAATTTAGTATTCCCAGCTGCCCAATCCTCCTTTTTTTTAAAAAACGGCACTGAACTTTACATATATATCTGAAAGGCCATAAATGACAACATACAGTTATTGATGTCCAAATTCCAATTGTTCTGTAATTCATTAATTTATTATTCTTAATTATGTTGAGCAGTTATACTACATGTACTTTAAAAAGTTTTTATCTAAATTATTCTCTTTCAGCACTTTGAGATATCACCAGTGACGATACAACAAAGTTTTAAAACTACCTTTGCATTTTTCTTGAAAATTACTCACCCCCCTTTGTTGTACCGCTTAACTGAAGAGGACCATTTGGGTCGAAATGCATCTTAGCAAATGCAGTGAATTAATTGTAAAAGAAAGTACAGTATTTATCAACAATTGTAAAAGAAACTATATATTGATTTATGTTAAAATTTAGTAAATTATGTATATAATAAGTATAATAATGTAAATTTTTAAGGAATATTGCTTTTTAGAATTTGGAAAAAATAAATAGTTTTGAAAATTATGCTTTAATTCGTCCTACCCTTGCAAAAACACTGATAATCATAGTGATATGAAAGAAATTTGGCTAACTATGAACAAATAAGGAACATTTAATGTTCAAATATTAAACATAAATATCACTTCTATTAATTTGTTATTACTTGTTTAATTGTGTGTTAACTAACTGTCTGTGTCAGTGCTGAGAAACTTTCTTACTATGTTGCATGTATTGAATAGTGATGCTTTTTGAAGTGTTACATATATCTTGGGATGTAGATCTAATGTTTTGAGGCTTTTGTGTAGTGTGTGAGGGATTACTCCTGTAGAGGAGAAAATGATAGGTACTGTGACTACCTTTTGCATTCCCCAGAGACACTTAATTTCTTGTGAGAGTTCTGTGTATTTGCTAATTTTTTGGGTGAATGCATCCTGGATGTTGTGTGTGTCGGGTATTGAGATGTTTATAATGTAGGTAACTTTGTTTTGCTTGTCTATGAGAGTGATGTCTGGTTTGTTGTGGTGTATGGTTTTGTCTGTTAGGATTGTTCTGTCGTAATACATCTTGTGTGTTGAGTTTTCTAGGATCGTGTCTGGTATGTATTTGTAGTATGGTGTAAGTGGGTTTATTAATTTGTATTTGGTTGCAAGCTTTTGGTGTATTATATGTTTACTACTTGGTTGTGTCTGTGCAAATAATCTGTTTGTGCGAGCAGCTTGCAACCAGACATAATGTATTGAATTGTTTTGGGTGCTATGTGGCATTTCCTACAAGTATCGTTTGTTAATGTGCTGTCCTTTAGTATGTATTTTCTGTAGTTTTTTGTGTTTATTACCTGGTCTTGTATTGCTAATATAAACCCTTCTGTTTCAGTAAATAGATCCCCCCTGACTAACCAGCTGTTTGACGCTTTAGCGTCTATGAAGTGTTTCTGAAGGTCGTGTGGATGTCTGCCATGGAGTTCCTTTCTACTCCAGGATGTTTTCTTTTCTTGTATGTGTGCAGTGTTGTTCTGAAGATTTAATGGTGTTATGTTTCTATCTGCCAAGACAATAGCTTTGTGTTGTGTTATTATTATTATTATTATTATTATTAAGTGATTTTTATGAGTCTCATATCTACTTCATATAGGTTCTAGTCTTTTAGAAAGAATATTTCTAATACAATATTCAAATTGTTTTTAAGTAATGGCATCTTTTCATATATTGAAATAATATACCTCATGATCTTTCATTATATTATTGTAACCCATTCTATAAATATAACTTTATACTTTTAATGCTTATTATTTTTAGAAAAGGAGATGATTTTTTCCATATAATATATTTATAGAAAAGTTAACTTAATATGCTTGAATTAACAAATATTTTCTTTTGTAGAATGACCTTGCAGGATTGGTTTTGATGCTATATTTATTTACAAAATATAATTATTTACTTATATTATTTTATTGAGACTTATTAAAGAGTAGAGCAATTAAGTAGATGTGCTAAAAATGTTAGGATGTTCAAATGTGAAATTTTATATATACATATTGTGAGGATTACGGGGATGTGCTGGTAAAAGATGTCAGAATGTAGCCGTTCCGTTGCGTTCGGCCCTGACGCTAAGGTCCAGGATTGGAAATTGACTCGGAATCAAATTATAAACAAAAATATAAGTGTATTTATTTACAATAATAATATAAAATGAAGCTAACATATAATATGAAGCCATTGTCTATACAATAAATATAAAAAAATCCTAACTTAAACCTAATTTTACAATGAATATATTTTTCCAAGAGATAGAATGTGTTCACTGTAACCTTTCTCATACCTGGGAGAGATTTTTGTCAATCGTACACTACTTCATTTTGGAGTAGTCCATACACAAATCCTAAATGTCTATCGTACACTTAGTTCATAGTTCTTATTCCCACACAGTTCACAGTTCACAGCTGATTGACGGTAATAGCATTCAATGGTAGCTACCTACCGCTGAATGCCATTACCTACCGTTGAATGCCATTACTATCAATTAGCATCATCGTTGTGATCATCTCTCGCCTTTGTTGGCTACCACCGATGGGGCGGGTTGAACTCCTGTTGTAAAACTTACATTTTTCTGTTGTAGCTTTTTCAAATTATGAATTTCTACTCTGATTCTCTTCTCTCTCCTTCTCTCTCTTTTTCCACAAGGAAGTCTGTTTTTATTTGACTTTCTCACGCTCGAGTAAGAGTACTTCCTCATCCGATGAAATGATTAATTTTTTATCAATGATATTTTTTTCTATTTTAACAGTTTTTATAGTTAAATTTTTAATATAATTCTATAATTACTTCATTATTTTTCTACAAAACAAGGGAGTGCCGTTTGGGGTCTGGGGTCTCCAGGACCTCACAACACTTTTGATATGTTAGCATCAAGACAGGATGTGTGGGTAAGTGATATTTGAAATCCAGAATGATATGAGAGGATTGAGGAAATAATGACAACTCCTTATAAAATCAACTATTACTATATAGTAGTACTTAGTAGTACTAGTATTATATTTACTATTATTAAATATAAAACCAACATTTAAATTATAATAATAAAATAAGTTTTCAATCAAGAAAAATTTAATTTAATTATCCTTGTTTATTTATAAAAGCATTTTTGGCTTATTCAGCCATCTTCAGTTGTCTATTTTACATTTATACTAACCAGTACAGATAAGTTACTAACAGAATGCAATAAATTAATTTTATAGTCTAAAAGTATATTTGATATCTATGGTATTAAACAATATTTTATATTCTTCTATTGTACCATCATAGTTTATTTTGTTCTTAAATCCCATATTTCACTAATTTAAAAATTTTTTTATATATTATCAAATATTACTATATAAATCATTTAAATTAAATCATATTTGTAATTTTGCTTCTTCATCAAACTGTAATTTTAATCAAACCGTTTTTTGTATTTATTTGTTTTCTTCTGCTATTTAAAATTTTTCTGTTTTAATATAAACCATATAAATAATAATAGTAGTGTATAAATTGTATAGATTGTCCTATTCATAAAATGTTAAATTAACTGTCTAACTACTATAGTCATTTATCACACTATTGCCAAAGGGTGCATGCATACACTCCTTTCAAGATCTATCAGTTCTTAGTATAAATCATATTAGTTTACTAACTATTCAGATCTATTTCTTTTTCATATCATTTCCATTGAACCAGTTCTTCTGAGAGTATTATATTTACTATTTCACTTCCTTTCATTTTTTTATGCATATCATCAAAAACTTTGTCATTATTGTCTTGTATGTTCTTATGACCTCCTATATTATTTTAGTTTATATC
The DNA here is from genome assembly GCA_000484575.1 of Olivierus martensii. NCBI lineage: Eukaryota > Metazoa > Arthropoda > Arachnida > Scorpiones > Buthidae > Olivierus > Olivierus martensii. The sequence goes on along the minus strand of AYEL01061151.1, from coordinate 19,465 downwards.
ATGCTATATCTAACTTACATTCTGCTGCTCTTTGTACCAATGCTGCAGTCAAAAATTTTTTTTTTATCATTCTTATGTTCTTCTATTCTTTTCTCCAACTTGTATACCTGATATGGTCTTTTAGCTGCTTATTCAAATCTTCATTTATCCAAAGAATTAGATATACACCACTTTTATTTTTGTGCTAATTCTATCATTATCATTCCTAATAATGTTAAATATGGTGTTTTCTTGTATATATGTTAAGCTAATATTTTTCTTTTTTTCTACTACTTTTTTCATTTTGTAAAGTGATTTATAGTATTTTATATTTCTATACTCCTTTGTTTTATTGTCAATAAACCAATATTTATTCATAATAAAATGAAAAACAAAAATAACAAAATATATATAATTAGCAAAATGGCTAAAACTGTAATAATGAATTCACTAAGAATTAACAAAAAAGATACTAATCAATCTGATTCTAGCTAAAAGAGGGGTATCATGTGTGATCCGTGGACATAACTGTGAAAGAAGTGAAGCTCTTTTTTAGATACTTTTTCTTCAAGTTAATTTTTAGATATGTCTTATGCTAGAGAGATGGGAACAAACATATAGTGCAAGACAAAAGCACAATAATAATTTTATCTTATTATAAAATTACTTTTTTGCATATATCATAAGTGTCTTTTACAAATAATTGTATAAGGAATCTTCAAGCAATATGATATCACAGTCATGTATATGGAAAAAAGAGGAATGTGAAAGTGTCACATATATATAATTATCATCATCATAGAATTTTGGTAACAGTACAAACTTAAAAACACAATTTCAAATATCTCTTTAATTACATAATTAAATTATGCTTTATGATTTATGTTTACTATGAGTATATTATGGTTAATATTATATATTTGATATATTTTTATTTTATTTTCCTTAATTCTTTATCATGATGATTATTAAAATAAGATTAATTGCAAATGTTTGAACTTTTTAAAACTGAAATTTTATGGCTATTCAAGATATTGTTCTTGATCTATAGAAATTTGGGGTGCAATCTCTTTAGGATTCCACTCCAGCATTTGGAAAATAATAGTCGAGTATAGGCACTCCTCTAGTTACAAACATTCATACTTATGAATGTGTAATTTCATTTTCAAATTTCATGAAATTTCAAAAACTCTTCAATAATTTTAAGTAATATGATATTAAAATGTTCTAGAAACCAATATAATGTAAAATTACACAGTTAGTTAACATATTATAACAGTATTTCAAGATGATTGCAATTATACCAAAAATTTCTTGCTTTATATTCATAACTTTTCATTAAAATCTGTGAAATAAGAAACTTTCAATTGATCCAATTGTGAAATATATTATAATATAGAGTATATAAAGTTATTTTAGTACTTTTGAATCCAAAATAACAGCAGTATTTGAGTTACGAACAACTCAATTTATGAACAAAACTTATGTACAAATTATGTTCATAATTAGAGGAATACTTGTATATCTATGTATCAAATTTCAGTTGGGCTGTCTATGTTAACAACTGATTTATAGGTTTCTTTAAATATATTAAAAATTTGAATGCAAAGTATCAAGAAATATTAATATTAAAAAGTCATTTAATGTCAATTAGTCTAAAAAAATATATCATTGCAATAATATTGCAATCAATAACTAAGTTAAATGTATCAAGGGATATTTATAATATCAAACAAAATATGACACAAAGGCAAATACTTGTACATTTACATGTAAATATACTGAAGTAAATATTCACATATATATCAAATATAATTTCTGTAAGCTAAAAAAGAACAAAAATTTCATGAAGAATTTATATTTTTATTCTAATATAAGTTTTCATTTGAAAATTATTAAAAAAAAAAAAAAAAAAAAAAAAAAAATTATAAAAAAAAAAAAAAAACAGATGAAATCTATAAAATATCTAACTTACTGTTTTCTAGTCATATGAAGAGTAACTCCACTACTATCAGTTTCTCCTTCTAATCAATAAAAATATTTAATATTTTTTTTATTATTATTAAGTTAACATAGTAAAGTCATTTTGAGTAAAAACATTTGCTAAGTTGAAAATAAAATTCTTTTATATTTTGATAGACAATAAATATTACAAACAAATATTAAGGCCTTAGCATTGTAATCATTCATTAACATATTTAAATTTTTCTGCTGATTTTCATAGATTTAATCATTTATATTACTGAGATGAATAAAAGGTTTAATACTAAACATTTTCAGATGCCCTTCAATTTGCAACATTTGTTAATGAATTTTCATATTAAATTGCACTAATGCAAGGCACTCAATCCATTTTCTGTGGCCTGCTGGACCCTTAACCATGGCTTACAAACATGAAGCTTCCAAAAAATATTTTAAAAAAATGCATATAATAGAAGAATTTATATAATTTATGTGAACAGATATTATCAAAATGGAGCATTCTAGCCAATACTGAAGAAAAATTATTGATTCTCATCTGGAGCACTGCTTTCAATTAGTACGCACTGAAATAATTCCCAACATTAGAATTATTAACTGATTCTATGCTGTTGATGAGTATATTCAAGGAAGTGGAACAAAACACAATAAAAATCAATAAAAAAAAACAATATGAAAAAAATTCAATCTTGATTTTATTATTTCAGATTTTGCAAAATTGGTTTTTATGCATGTAATCATTGAAAATACATCCTTTCAATGATGGATCCTAAATTTTTTCAATTGAGGAAATATTTTTAAAATTAAATGTAAACAAACATTGAATAAGATAATCCTTTTGAAAACTGCTTAAAGTTCTATTAACTATAGTTCATTAACACCAAAGCTCCATATAGCAGCTTAAAATAAGGTTTATTTTAAGCTGCTATATTGTGCTTTGGTGTTAATGAACTATAAACAAACATTGTTTATATTTGAACGTCTCGACAGAGTTTTCATTTTTTATTCCATCCTGTCAATTTTATAGTTTAACCTACCAAACTCATTCCAATTATGTGATTCAATAAATGATATTTTGGAAATTTTTGGAAAAAATTGAGTTTTTCTTAAAAATAAGCTATAAAATTTTGAAAATTAAAAAATATTGTAGATAATAAAAAATAATGGTTAATTCTATTAATGTTTAATTCTATTAAAATAAACTAAAATATATTTTAAATATTCATTTTTTGTTTTAATTTCACCAAATTTAAAAGAAAATCACAAAAAACAAAACAAACACCCTCAGGCCATTTAAAGGGGCATGGTACTTTTAACTGCTTTATAGCAGCCATTCACTTTCCCTGAAAACTGCAGCCAAGCCTATTTTGCATGTGGGTAAGTGGCATTGGATCTGGAGCTACAATGCACCAGCGACAGTCCAATGAAAAAAACAGAAAATATATTATAGGTGTTTATGTATCAGATGAGGCCATTTTCATATGTTAGGATTTTTTCATATAAATAAGAAAATTTATAAAAAATACTGCTAAAATTGTGTAAATGAAGTAAGAGCAAGTTAATAAAAATGACAATATTTTATAAATTCAATGAATTCATATAATTTTTTTTAATAATTATATGACATAACTTCAATATAACTCGTAAATTTTTTATCAATAATTTCTGAAAATTTCAGCCAAATTTCTTTATTCATGGCTCATTTTGTTCAGAAGACTTATCGCTATCTAAAAATATCAACTATTTCATTGGATGATCAAAATAGCATTAAAAAAAAATCGTGTTTTTGTTGATTTCATAAACATAATTAAAAGTCATGAAAAAAATTAAATTTGAAAAAAGTGCTTACACTATTAGAAAGAGAATAAAATTGGAAACAAATTCTGAAAATTTCAAAAGATTTTGGTGAAAATTAAGCAAGATTTTACAATTTTAATTTTTTTATGTTTATTTGTATATAAATTAGACTTAATTTCAAATCATCTGCAGTACTCAAGGAGTTAAAGTTTATTTACATATGTTACAAAGTAACTTGAAACTGACAACTGCCATGAAGCAATGAACTATTTTTAAAAACTATTAATTACTGATTAGTCATGTTTTTCAATTATTTTAATTGATCAAATATCATATATGAAATATCAGACAATGGATATTTTTCTCTCAATTGCCTTTTATAAGTTCAAAAAAATTATGAATGCATCAAAATGATCAATATATTCAGGAAAGTGTTAATTTTTTTCAAATTTTATTCAAAATTTTTCAATATTAATATTTTAATTTTTTCTGTATTTCAAACCAAAATTCTACACTTGATAAAAAATGATTATATAAAATTAAAAAACTTTTAAATAATAAATTGTATTAGAAATAGAATTAAAATTATGAAATATATCAAACCTGGTAATGGATTTGCATAATGAAGCTGAAGTATAATATAATTAATTGAACTATTTCCACCAACATGAAATCCAACATCTGTTAAAAAACATAAAAAGATTAAGCCTGAAAAACTTAATTATATTTTGAATAAAAATTTAAATATTCACTTAACTGGGGGAAGAGTAAGCATTGGAGCATTTTTACCCCAAGCATACATAACTGTCATTTTCTTACAAAGTGTACTATGCATACATTTCCTGAAATATAAAATTTCAACAATTTTATATATAATAGCAAGAATTCAAGATATTAACTGAATCCTAATATTTTATTTGAAAAATAGTTTCCTTTCTTTTACCAATATTCAGGATACATATAACTAGCCGTATATAAAGAACTGCATCCAAAAAGTAGCATATGATGTGCTTTCAGTGCATCAGCTGATGGTTCAAATTGAACTAAAGAAGAATAAATTTATATATATTATAAATTTGTATATTATATTATATTGAGTACAAGCACTCCCCAATTTATATAAGACTTGTTACTAAAAATATTATAAAATTGATTCACATAAATTCTTATATAATTATTATGAAATATTAAAAACAACATTATTTACTATATATGTAGCTTACATACAAAGCAGGAGATATGCAAAAACTATCATAATACAATGTATTTAATATAATACACATTGTAATATGATAGCAATGCTTCAAATAACATTACACTATTCAGATAACAATAGTTCACCAACAGTAATGTTGCTCATTCTCATTATAGTAATATCATAATCATTATTGTATTAATCTATAATATTTTAATACTGCCCTACATATTAATTATAATGATTTTAAAAAAATATTTTGGATACCAAAACCTTTTATATGAAGCCAACCTTTTATATATATAAATTAGGGAACACTTGTATATTATATCATTATATCTGATTATTATATTACCACATAATTATAAAGAAAATTACTTACTAATATATGCATCATCTGGATCTAACCTTTTAGTTGTACATATATATGAATCATGCTAAAAAAGAATATTAGTTAATTTTTAATTTTAAAATGCATATTTTAGTCATATATTTATAAATTTTATACTTACGTTAATTGGTCTAACATTTGGCATACTTATATTCATGACAAAATGATCATTGTGTATAACTGGTTCAGCTCGCCTATGAACATATTCAGTTGTAGACAGTGTTAAAGTTGTTAACAAATAAAATAATAATTGCAAAAATCTCTCTTGTAACATATTGGAAGAACCTGGAAAGGGAAAAAATGTAACTGTATTAAAATCTAACAACAAGAATCAAAAAACTGCTAAACCCTTCCATATCATTTGATTAAGCATCATTCAGCACTCTTACGCAGTTTTGAGTTAAACCATATACTTTATTTCAAAGTTCAGCACTAACGTTTTCGGTGCTTTAACGCATCCTCTTCAGTTACACACTTTTACAATCATTAAGATAAAAAACATAACTATAACTTAACGATTTTAGAACATACAAAGAATATAAAGCTCAGAACAGAATACCATTATCGAATTATTCAAATATGTGCTAGCTTCAGAAATGGATAAAGATAGGAGTAAGTGACAGGTACGGATAGAGGAGGAGGTTACAGTGTAATACAGAGACAAAGATAAACTGTATTAATATGAAATGGACTGGCTTAAAGGTTTTTTAAGGATTGTGTAGTTTAAGATTATTATTTTGTAAAATAACCTGCTATTATGCTATGTGTTATTTATGATGTTTTTTTAAATTAGAACTATATTTGAATAATTCGATAATGGTATTCTGTTCTGAGCTTTATATTCTTTATGTGTTCTAAAATTGTTAAGTTATAGTTATGTTTTTTATCTTAATGATTGTAAAAGTGTGTACCTGAAGAGGGTGCGTTAAAGCACCAAAAACGTTAGTGCTGACCTTTGAAATAAAGTATATGGTTTAACTCAAAACTGCATAAGAGTGCTGAATGATGCTTAATTAAATCTAACTTTAAAAAGAATAGTTTAAGTTTGTTATAAAATAAATTTTTAAATCAATCTATAATTTGAACAGTGAAAAGAAGTACAGGTATCCCTCATTATACGCGATCTCACTTTACGCGTTTTCGCTATAACGTGATTTTAAAAATTAAATTAATTTTTTAAATTAAAAAATTTTCATTTAAAAATTGTCTCATGTAGATGAGACAAATGTAGATGAACTGCTTGAGTCAACTTATCAGAGCTCACTAATGAAGAGCAATGGAAAACAACATAATTCATGTTGTTTTCCATTTCCATAACTCTTCATTAGCAGTTGCTCAGCAACAAAGGGCTCCAGAAATCAGGAGCCCTTTGTTGCTGAGCCCACAAATAACATACAACAAAACAAATGATTGAATTTTTTAAACACATTGAGAAGAATTGAAGAAAATGATCTATTGAGGCTAGAAGTGCCAAAGTTGCGACAGAATTTCAGAATTCTTCGGCTTGCTATAGAGAGCTTTATAGAGAAAGGAAGAATGCTGCCCATCAGCTAAGTCTAGACCAGGGGTTCCTAACGGGATCGCATGAAATTTTAAAGGGGGTCAATGATGATCAAGGGGTCTATTGGGGGTCAATAGCCGAATATGCACTGGTGATTGATCGGTATAATCAAGATCAAGATTCTATTGATTACAAAAAATTTATTAATAAAATCGATAATTAATTGTTTATTGATATAAAGCTATATCATATAGTAAGGAAGAGATCATTTGAAATAAATATAAGGGGAAAATACACTAAAATTATTTAATATATTTTAAAAACCAATAATATTTTTTTAAAATATATTAATTTTTTATGCAATAAGTTAGTAAAACGCAGGAAGACTAGTACAAAAAATAACAAAACATAAATCTAATAAACCATTTTTTTCAAAACTTTTGTTAATATTCTTAGTCTAATCGTTATCTTTTAAGTTATTTACATACAATTATTTAGCAGCATACAACATAATCATACTTTATGATTAATTTAATATGCTGTATATAATTATGATTATGTTGTATGCTGTATATTATAGAAAAAAATGTTAGGGAGTTGATGAAGAAACCATTCTTTCAAAAGGGGTCGATGCAAGAAAAAGGTTGGGAATCCCTGGTCTAGACTGTTTCATTAAAAAGATCATCAGCCTATCAACCCATGGACTTCAAGAGAGCAAAAAGTGATGATCCAGATTCACCAGACTCAGTCCATTCATCATCAGATTGAAGACTGTCAGAAATATGTAGTGTTTAGGTATTTATGGCATTATATTAATTAAATTCATTCAACTAACTATTCATTCATTAAAAATTTCTTTTGTAACTTTTCAGTGTAAAGTTTTCATTTTTTTTTTATCCTTTTGAAGAAACCCCTATCTCTATCTCATCCATACTAAATTCAACTCACTTTATACAATTATTTCATGGAACCAATTAATTGTGTAAAGTGAGGGACACCTGTAATCATTCCTGATAAAATTTAAATATAGATCTAAATGAACAAGACATTAATTACATAGATAATTATATTCAATTTTAAACTGTCTTATGTTTGCAAAATGATATACTGCAGTGGTTTCCAAACTTTCTGTGTCTGACCCTCCTTTCATGAAAAAATTGGTATGCCCCTCATTTTCATAACAGTCTAATTTTATAAATACTTTCTACTAACAATTTAATATTACAAAACAATATACCATATTTTGTATAAATAAAATATACATAAAAAATATATATCTATTATGCAATAATTAAAGTTCAACTACCAATAAAGCACAAACAGCAGTAAAATTAAATAACTTTTTTAATAAAATATAAAGTAATAACGTTTTCGGTATATTCTATACCATCTTTAGTTACAACTTGGAAATTGTAATTGATAATGATATAGAATATACCAAAAACGTTATTACTTTATATTTTTTTTTAAAAAGTTATTTAATTTTACTGCTGTTTATGCTTTATTGGTAGTTGAACTATAACCATTTGATAAGTAAGCAGTATTTTAGTTTTGCAAAACTGGTGCAATAATTTTTAATAAAATTAAACAAATCTTATAAAAAAAAAAATGGAATACATATTTAATATAACATAATATTTAAGGCAATTAGTGGGCTTTTTTCAGCACAAATTTTCTCAAATCAGGGTGTCATTGAATATGACAATTTGATTTGAAGATATTGTTACTCGTAATTCTTTTTCAATCACTAAACAAGATTGATATTTTATCTCTAAAATAGTTACAGCAGAAAATTTCTGAGAACATGGACTAGCTATATATAAAGAACTGCATCCAAAAAGTAGCATACAATGTGCTTTAAGTAAATTCTAAAGAAGAATAAATTTATATATATTATAAATTTGAACATTGTATTATATTGAGTACAAGCACTTCCCAATTTATGTAACCTTTTTTGATTAATTTTTTTGTTTGTTTGTCTCAAAAATGATGTTTTTGTTAATTCTTGCAAAAGACTAGTGCCCCTAGTGGAGCACTCTCCACATTTTGGAAAACTCTGATATACTGGATATAAATAAATTGGTGACAAAATATTTTCAGGACATTTTCTCTTGATAAAATAATGAGAAAAGTTTGAAACCACAGCAATGAAACATCTGTTATAATGGGATTAATCAATAGGATAAAGAAATAATTGAAGAACAGAATCTATAAAATATTGAAAAATTCAAAATATATACATGTTTCTAAAAATATAGATATCAAAATTCAATAAACAAGTGCTCTTCTAGTTATTAATGTCTGACATAAATTTCATATATATGAATATGCCATTTTATTTTCAAATTTTTGATAAATTTAAAATTTGCACAAAAAATTTTAAACTTGCAATAATGAAATGATTTAGAATAAAATGTTTCATAAATCTACATAGTATTTAATGTGTTAATGCAATATTTCAAAATGCAAAGCTTTAACACAAAAATCCATGTCTTATAATTGGCCATTTATATCAGGGACTTCAATAAAAGATATTTTTAACTGATAAAATCAATAATATGCATAATACTATATAGTAAACACAAAGTGTTTAGTATACAGCGTTATGCATATTATTGATATTATTATATTATATTATGCATATTTTTGATTACTATAGCAATCATCTATAGAATACCTAAAAGAGTAAATTTTTATCAATACTTATGAGCAAATCTCAAGAATGCATTATGCTTGTACGCAGAAGACAAGCATAATGCATTCTTGAGTTTCAATCCTCCTTTGAAACCATCATCAGGTCTACTAAAGCCAGTTACAAAACAAACATAAATTTATAAAGTACAGATTTTATACTTTCTGTTTACATACATGCAGTGAAAAAATGGGCATATGATACATTAATATATAATTGTAAACACATATTGACAACAGTGTCTTAATAGAGGTTGTTATACAACTCAAATTTAAAATAATCAAAGCATGTAATGGATATTTAAAAAATTATAAAATTATTTTTGTTTTTAAAATTACAACTAATAATTTGACTTGGAAAAATATATTATTACAAAATACCTTCAATATATATTTTAGAATTAACTTGATGATGGCTTAAAGGAGGGCTGAAAATGTTAGTCAAATAAATCCAAATTTACAAGCCAAATTCTAGCCCTTGAATTATAACGGAATAATTTAATGATTGGAAATAATTTGAATTAAAGTTAGCGCCATCTCATAATTAGAATAATAATTAATTTTACTAAATCTATGAGTGGCGCCATCTATTAATTAATAATTGAACTCGAATTTTTAACTAATTTATTTGAATAAGTTCCCTTGAAGTTTATATTGTAAAGTTAGTCAAATAAAATAACTTCTACAGTTCTGAGCTATTTTGTGAATTTATTGTTTCACAATTGTACAAAAACAGAAAGATGAAAAAATATGATCAAAGAAAATAAAATGATCCTTATTTGAATAATTTAGAATAAATTGTAATTTTAATAATTAATTATATTTCGATTAATGTAATTCCTATATAGTAACTGATAATTTAAATATAATTTAAACTAATTATCCATTAAGTTATTATCCTATCTTACTGGAAAAACTTTTAATCATCATCCAAAATTAATAATATAGGTAATTCTCAACTTTCTGCATTATTACTATGATGAAATCTGTTAATTCTGTGAGTGCTCAATAATACAATTCAATGGATTCAAGTCTTGATCCAATGATAAGAAATATGGAAAGCATCCTTTTTTATGTGTGATTCATGTAGTTTTGTGTTCTTTGTTTATTACGATAATGCAGTACTGAGATAATGTATAGTATCTTTGTAAACATTAGAAATCCATAAATTTTGGGCATTTTCAACTTCCAACTGTTCCAATTTATGACAGCATATTGTTGAGTTGAGGACTATATGTATAACTATGTGAGAGATATATCAATTACTTCATACTAAGGATGTTGAATACTTTCTCTTGATTTTATTGATAAAATGGCTAATTTAATATTCATACCATGATCAATTGGTAAGAAAAAAATTGCTAGCATTTATTATGTTAGATTAGATTGCCATTTTGTAGATAAGGAAATTTTTTCCTTTTTGATAAGAGGCATCATTTTAAATATCATTTAACATTTCATGTTTAAATAAATTATAAAACTTTTCACTTTATTTAAGTACCGTATATAGTTTTCATTTATAGAATTTTGTTTAAATCTTTTTTTTATTACATTAAATGTTATTTTTTCGCACACACTTATCAAATCTATATTCAAGTAAGTAATAATTTTATTAGTTTCTATCCTAATATCTTCTGCTTAAAATATCATAAACAAAAAACACTATCTTATTATTTTATGGTGATGATAATTTGATTTAACATAATTTCTCCACGATCATTTTCATTATTGCAATGCAATGAATCACTCAGACTTTGGAGAGAAATGAGGAAAAATCCTGCTCTTTAACATTTAAGATAATATTGAAACAATTTAAAGATTGGAAAATAAGTAAATAAAATATAGATGAAGAAAGTTTTTTATAGTTAAGTATATACAGATTTTTCAGAGTTTGTCAATAATGATCTATTACTTAATCAACTTTTGTTTATTTTTTCATATGTTATCTTAAAATTTCTGCAATTTCATAATTTATATTACTGATAATATAAAACTTCAATACATTCACACTTGAAGTAATTTTGTTTCTATCTTTAGCATAATCATTTTAGAATGTATTGCTTTACTCCTGGCATTAATTTTTCAAGGAAATTCATATCTAAAATCATTTCATTTATATAAAAATTTTCAATATTGCCTTGAAAATAATAGAATGTTTGTTAATAAAGACATTAAATCTCTATCACTCAAAAATTCTATTGTTTCCATTAACAATAAATTTTTAATTAATAGTAAAGAAGCAAAATTCTTCCAATTCTCCAATCATTATATTCCTGAATGCAATAGACTTTAGCTATTCAGCCTTTTATAATCATTTTGAAATTTAATAATTTGCTTTTCAATTTCATTTAGGCTTTCCATCATAACAACTGTGGAAAAATAAAAATTAAGGCACTACTTTATATTGAATAAAGCAATTTTCTTTGAGTTGATTAATATTTCCTGCTAATTGGCTAGTTGTAAGTAGTTATGTTAAAATTAAGCAGTGCAAATCAGAAAATCATTATGGAAAAATTATTATATGCTCTAATAAAGCATCTTTTTAATAGTTTTAGATACTTTATTTTTCATTATTTATACATATTTCTGTTAATATTATTGATTTAATAAGTTATTATATAGTTTATTTATTAAAATTACACAGTTAAATAATAGGCTTATATAATACAAACTGGATTTCTGGAATGAAAAATAATCAATTCTTATTATCTTAAAATGAATTTTGTCTAACATATATATCCTGTATTTGATTAATGGTAAAATTTAAATAAAACTAATTAATATCATTAATAAATGAATCATTATATGAATCAAAGACTAAGCATATATTTCTTCTTATTTATAATTCATTGTTAGCAAATTTACAAAGAAAAGTGAAACTTTTAAGATTAAAATGTTATTTGATCTCTATTCTTCATTAAAAATTTTGTACTAATTGAATTTTTATGAAATTTGGTAGGGATTTTAGTTATTAAAGTAACTTTGACACTTATCTTTTAATCTGGTATTTCAATCATTTCAAAAACTGTTGAAACTTGTGACATGATCTCTAATATATTTAAAAATAATTTTTATATTATGACATTTAACAGGAAGAAAAAGTGCTGAAGATGGATTCAAAAACATATCATTAATCCTTTATCTAAAATAATTTAAAAATGGTTGACATTCAAACTTCAGATATTTATTTTTAATAAATTTGAAATAAGTTAGAATCTTTGCTTTTGCTGTTTCATTTATTTAAAAATGATGTTTGTTCAAACTTCTGAGCTTTCCCTATGATAACTATTAAACTATTTGATTGTGAAAGTTCTATTTTTCTGTATTAGTAAACTTGTAGAACAAGTTAATTAACTTCACTCATGCTTGGATATATAGAATTTTTTATGCAAAATCAGAATTTTATACATAATACATTATGAAAAATTTTTGAACAAATATTTTGAATATTCTTATATTCTTAGTTATATTCTGATATAGATTGCATATTCATTTTAAGTTATGTATAATCAGCATTATTAATGTAACATACTAAAATATATTTTTTTATTTCTAATCTTTGATTCTTAATTATTATAAATGAAAGAATTTTTTCAAATTAATAATGGTATCATCATATGTTTAAACTTTAAATTTTATTACTATCTATATAAATTACAATTTAGAAAATCATGAAAATTCGCACATATATAGTAGACATATTAAAAGTTCTAGAACTTATTTAGTATATTGATAATATGATAAATCTAGGTCAAATAAAAATAACAAAATACAGGTTTCAGAATATGTGTTAAATATATTTATATTACTAAAGAATAATTAGATATTTAAGCTATCAAATAAGTTTTTCATAAGAATGAAAAAGAGATAGTAGTACCAACTTCTCAAGGAAATGTATAAAATTTCATAAGAAAACATAAATTTTATTTAATATCAACTTTGAAAAGTTTATATATATGAAAAACATTTTTATTAGTTGAATTGCTTATATAAATGTAGCATCATACTACTTTTATTATGATGGAAATGCAAGATTTTTTTAATCTATATTTCCTAAAACAAAAATTTAGATCATTTTTAACAGTCACTTCCTACTCTAATTTAATCAAAAAACTTTATATTTTACTTTTTGAATCAATACTCTAATAGAATAAATCTATAATTATTTATTAATATGCTAACAAAAAATATTTAAATTTGCTAGATGCTAAAGATAGTTAAGAACTGAAAGATAAATGATTTATTTGCTTGATTCAAAGATGTTTTTATATATTTTTAAAAATCAAGGTTGTTATTAGCTTTTATATTAAATATTCTATCATGATTTTATAATAAAAACAGTAAATCATATCTGTATCCTCATGAAAGACTTGGCAGTATTCAAAGAAGAAAACAAAAACGATGGGAGAAATTACAAAATCAATCTTTCAGATTAGCAAGGATTTACTTGTAATCATTTTTTCCATATAATCATTTTATTTATATATAGATAAATAGTGAAATTATTAGTTATCTTAAAAAAAATATATATAATGATGATTAAAGGCAAAAAATTCTTGAAAAATAATACTGAGTAAACAAATTTTGAGTTGTAATGCCAATACTTGACAGCATTGATATTAAATTAGATTTATGTAGAAAATACTATATAAAATGAAATGATTAGGTTTCCTATCAAAATTCAGTACTTTAAATGCTTAAATAAATTATCTGTTTATATCAGTTATACTTCTAATAATCTGTACATATTGCAAATTTATAATATATTTAGTATTATTAATTTATTTAATAATTCATATTTGATATGTATTTCAAGACCTTACATAAATTTTGAATTAATTTAATTTAATTGCTATTACTAAATTGTTATATACTATAATTTCATGTTCATTACTAGTACTAAAAACTTCTTTATATTTAGAAGTATTACAAAAAAGTTATTAAAAATAAGAAGAGAATAAGTTTCTAGTTTAAGCTTTTTACCAAGTAGCTGAATATCTGAGGTATATCTATTTCAGTATTAACAAAAGGGATATGAAGAAAAGAACGATCATAGAAGATGGTATAGTATATAAGAATAAGTGCCATCTGATATGTGGCATTTACAGTTACTTCAGATGTTGGATAATGTGGATCAAAATATGAAAAATTAAATTTATCTTAAAAGAAATTATTTATAATTTCCAAGTCTATTATCAATGAATAAATGTATTGCTTTTCAATACTTTTTAAATAAAGGATCTACAGTGATATTTATTATTTTCATCAGCATTACCTATATCATTAAATTTTCGATTTATTAGTAAAAATTTATTTCATACCAAAGCAACTGAGTGCATTGCACTGCCAACTCAGAGATTCTTGATAGAGTACTAACAGTTTCAGCATCACATTGCATCCAGTAGTACAGTTTCACCTACAGAGCAGACTTTTCTTTTTATGAATATATACATGATGTGTACATGGTCTGTCATATATATATATATGACAGACCATAATGTGAAAGAGCAATTAACATGAATTTTTGGTTTAAAGATTCGTGTTAGTTGCAGTGGTACAGTGCCAAAAAAAAGTTCAAGAATGCTACCTATACATATCTATATTGAGGAACTATACATATACACAAAGAGTTAAAATAAAGTATGAGAATTGTGTGTGACAGCAGTATATGTATGCATATTTCATTGTACTCATTCTCTGTGTGCTTAGTTTAATAAGTTCCTATGTGCACATTGTATTGCTCATTGAAGACAATCATTAAAAATAAAATATTTTTGATGTTTTATATTTAATTTAAAGTTATGAATTTAATAGTTAATGAAAGTAATTATATGCAATTATTCAATTAAGCTCAAAGATATTATAATAGATGAAATATATTCTAACAAATTGTGCCAGTTTGCATTCCAGTTATGGAAAAAAGTACCAGAATGACATTCCAGCCCCACTACACCACTGATTAGTTGAACTCTACATCATGATCCAGGGTTGAATGTATACATTCATTAAAAAGTCTGCTATATAAGTGCAACATGTTTGATCACTTCAGGGTGAATTAAATTTTTATCCATTTATCTAAGTTTTTTGTCATTTTGGGTCATACTATAGGTAATTATATAAATAAGGCAAATTCAAATGCAACATAAAGTTTACATTAGTAACAAATGTAAAAATTTGTATCTATTTAAAAATATTCTTTTACATCTATTCACAAATATTTGATTTTTTATTTTAATGATTCACGTTGGAATGGTTTTTCAAATCATTATATTCACATATATCTGAAATCGACAAATTTGTTGCTTTGATACTCCTATGCCATCTCACAGTATGTTTGATATCAGTGCATTGCAATATATTCAAAAGTCTGCTGCGATCACAATTCACATTTATGATCAGTTATCAACGTTATTTTACAGTAATAAAAATTATCCAATTTTAGTTTTAACCTAAATGCTGCCATTTTAAACTATAGTTCCCTGAAGTTAGAATGTTTTTCTTTCATCGATATTTTTTCATTGTTTATAATTTACTGTAATCTGATTACTCCTTTTGTTCTTAAAACTTTTTATTTTCTAACTTTAAGAAGAAAAATTTTTCTGATATATAGGTATCCCTTTTATAATACGACTTCCTACAACACGGTTTCACTCTAACACGATTTGAAAATTGCAGAAACCCTCATATAACACAGTTTTTACTTAATACATTTAGAAAATTATGTTTACTCTCCTACAACACAAATCATTTTCATTAATTTTTGTAAATCCATACTAAGGTTCAATACACACATAAAATGTAATCATTGGGAAATATTTTGCTAAAATTAGTCATAAATGCAATTTTGCTAGTTTTCCATGAGAGGGATAATATGCGGTCTATTTTCAATTTCGATTTGAAATTCAGTTAATTGGTGACAATTGAATATTTTGTGTTCCAAATGTTCAGTTCTTGAATAAAAAATAAGTTTTTTTTTTCAATAGAGGAATGTGAAAGAGAAGAAAAACTAGATTATATAGATGTATAATCTTGTTTTCTAAGTGGAAGATCCTACATATTAATATTAGAAGAAAACTGTTTTATTCATGATTTTTTTTTGGATATATGTTAAGGAATGTTTTCTCTAGCAGGTTGTAGTGGTTAGATTACAAATTTTGTAAAGAGAGCAGAAGATACACAAATTTTAAATGCATATATAAGTTTAGAAAGTGAAATTGATAATGTTAAAGAAAAAACTTTCTCAATGAAACAGTAGTAAGGAAGATATAATTATTAAATGAATGTTATATAGAATATATACTTTTCTTTCCTTTTGTTTTATATATAATGTTATTTTTTTAGGATCTTACGTATATATTTTTTCTTTCTTTATGTTTCGTGTTATTAATATCCTTAATAAAAATTAAATTTTTTTGTGGGGAATTAAAGAAAGTTATCTGTTTTTAATTGGTTTTGGAGTGTAACTCTCTTCTTTGTATTGGTTTCAGGTCTCATTTAACACGGTTTCCCACAACACGGGGTTTTTTAGGAACTATCTACCGTATCTATATCTGGAGGGATACAGATATCCCGTGGAGGAATATCTGTATTGCATTTAAAGTTATAAAATAAAGTTGCTGTTCAAAAAAAGATCAGATTAAAGTTCATCATATTAAATTTAGGGTAAAAATGTTAAAAAATTAATTTTAAAAATTTTTTGATGGTTGAACTATAACAAAAGTATATACTGTAATATTCATCAGCAGAGGCCTGGAATTTTTAAATAGAAGGAGTTTAGAATGGAATTTGGTTGGAAGACAGGTTAGGGGACTTCTGAACAGTGAACACACTGTATTATTTACATTATCATTTTTATTTTTATTTGGATAGTTTGAAGAGGTTCAACCTACCCACATAAAAATAAATTCCTTGGCTCCACCATTGATAGACATTCCTCGCAAAATTTGATTTTTAAACGTCTTTAACACATTCATAATAATCAGTCTGTTATATATATATATATTTTCATGGAAAATAATCATGAAAATGTAAGTATATACTACAGATATAGATATATTGACTAAATCCGGTTTATAATTACATACATTTAATCGCTTATGTCACAATTACTGCTGTTCATTTATATGATTAAGATATGTTTGTCATTTAATAATAATATATCTACCAAATCACTGAAATAGAAAGAAAATAAAACAAATTATTGTCTAATGAAATAACAAATCATATTTTACCCATAACAAAAAGATGAAAAAAATTTATTAAAAATTCTATTAACTATATAAAACTTCAGAGTAAAATTTGGTTATAATTATTATATCAGATCATCTCAAAAAATAATATCGTTTTTAGCATTAAATTTTGAAAGGATAGAAAACATAAATCATTTGTTAATTTAATCAAGTATATATATTCTTTATTTGGATCAATAACACTCTTCCAATGTTTTGAAAGGTAAAAATTCATGTTTAAACAAGCAGAGACACGTTTGAACAAGCACAGTACAAAAAAACGACATTACTTTTGGTATGAGCTGATATAACAGATTTATTAAAAAATTTAATATATTTTTGATAACTTGAATAATTTAAAAAAGAAATATTCTAATTTTCTTGCTCGGTTATTTTCATTTGGCATTGAATTTTCTTGTTTTTGAATAATAATTTTTTATTTCTTATAGTAATATGATGCAAAGTGTAATTCCAACTCCTCTGAAACAGTAATTTCTACCTACCCATCCACAATAGTAAAAACCTTTAATTTGTTTATATATTTTAAGCAAAAGCGTAGGCAAAGTTTCAAGTTCTTTTAGGAGTAGAATTCGTTTCCTTGGAAAATGAAAAATCGATATTGCTCAAATTAGAACATATAACGCCATCCCTTGGAAAAAATAAACACTTTAACAGGAATAACGGAAGTATACAGATACTGCATACAATATAGACACAGCTGCATAAAACTAAAACTGTTTAATTAATATGTATAGATTTGATATCAATTTAAATATTCGATTTTAAATAGTTATTGTGGATAAAAAATTAAATATTTAGTTTTTAGAATTCTACATTAATATGCTTTGAATCGTAATGTTTTTTTGTCAACAGATGACGCCATATTCCATTCTGGAAGAATACTATGTGGCGGGGCGAAACAAGCTTTTCCACAGGCTGCCCATACCTGCGGAGGGATCAGCCGGATTATGGAGGACGGGGGATCGACGGGCTACGCCCGGACCCCATGATAAATATTTTCAACGGATGGGATTCGATACTCGAACCTCCAGAGTGGAAAGCCGAAACGTTTCCACATGGCCAATCCGGCCTGAATCGTAATGTTAAAATTGATTTAATTGTATATTGGAATATTAAAAACTAATAATTGAGAACTACTTTATAAACAGCTCTTCAGTATTAAAAGAAAATACTCTTGTGTAATTGGCTTTCCACCCTGCCGGGTTCAAATCCGGGTCCCACACCTCCAGTTTTTCAGGAGGGGTCCGGGCCCGGCCCGTTGAACCCCATCCTTCAACCATCCGGTTGACCCCATCACGGGTGTTGGCCAGCCTGTGATGGGCTCTACAAGTGGCCGCCGCCAGATACAGTATATCCCATGAGGATATGGCGGCGTAATCTAATTAACCTAACCAAAATTAACTAACTTATGTATAGATTTGATATCAATTTAAATATTCGATTTTAAATAGTTATTGTGGATAAAAATTTAAATATTTAATTTTTAGAGTTCTACATTAATATGCTTTGAATCGTAATGTATACCATCTTCTATGATCGTTCTTTTCTTCATATCCCTTTTGTTAATACTGAAATAGATAAACCTCAGATATTCAGCTACTTGGTAAAAAGCTTAAACTTCTAAGCTAAAAGCTTCTTAAAAGAAATTATTTATAATTTCCAAGTCTATTATCAATGAATAA